>PVIR01040458.1:0-13327 GCA_004026965.1 Petromus typicus | reverse complement strand
AACCTACTGCAAAACAGGTTAGGTAAAACTCTTGAAGACATTGGCTTAGGGAAAGACTTCATGAACAAAACTTCTATAGCATAGGAAATGGCTGAGGAAATCAACAAATGGGACCTCATTCTTTTAAAAAGCTTCTGCACAGCAAAGGAAACCACCAACAGTGCAAACAGGCAACCAACAATGTGGGAAAAAATCTTTACCAGCTGTTCCTCAGATAAAGGGCTACTATCTAGAATACATAAAGAGCTCAAGAAAATCAGCCCACCCAAATTCAATGACGCAATTGAAAAATGGGCATCTGAAATGAAGAGATATTTTTCAAAGGAAGAAGTAAGAGCAGCTAAGAAGCATATGAAGAAATGCTCAACATCATTAGTCACTGGAGAGATGCAGATGAAAACAACATTGAGATTTCATCTCACTCCACATAGAATGGCTGCCATTCCAGAATCAGCCAATGGCAAATGTTGGCAAGGCTGCGGAGAAGAAGGAACCCTTCTCCACTGTTGGGGGGACTGTAGACTTGTACAACCCCTGTGGAGATCAGTTTGGAGAATCCTCAAAAAGCTAGGATTGATGGTCCCATTTGACCCGGCCATTGCCCTGCTAGGTATATATACACAAGAATTAAAAGACCCATATCACAGTGACATATGTGCACCCATGTTTATAGCATCCCCGTTTGTGATTGCCATATCTTGGAAACAACTCTAGTGTCCATCAACTGGAGACTGGATAAAAAAGCTGTGGTTCTTCTACAGAATGGAGTACTACTCTGCCATAAAAAATGATAAGTTTGAATCATTTCTACTTAAATGGAAATACCTTGAGGATATCCTCATAAGTGAAATAAATAGGGCACAGATAGGTACATATTGCATCTTTTCTCTGATATGAGAAAATGAAGATGTAAATGAGTCCTAGCATTGTATGTTCTATATTGTGAAATAGAAAATGCTCAATGTAAAATAAGGTGAAAGGGGACAATGTTGAGATTGTAACAAAAAAGTAAGGGAACAAATTTTATGTATATGGGTGCTGGTAGGGTGGGTAGGGCTATGGGAAAAAATGAGAATTAAGTTGTGTCTTATACTGGTACAAATCCCCATTATAGAGTGCAATCATGATGTGTATATTTAATGTACCAATAAAAATTATATAAAAAAATTGGAGAGTCAGTTTCTTTCACAATAGCACCTCAAAAAATAAAATACCTAGGAATCAATCTAACAAAGGAGGTAAAATATCTCTACTCTGAAAACTATAGCACTCTGAAAATAAAGATAGAAGATGATATCAAAAAATGGAAAGACATACCTTGCTCCTGGGTAGAAAGAGCCAATTTTTTGTCAAAATGGCTATACTCCCAAAACTACTCTACACATTCAATGCAATCCTGACTGAAAGCCCAACAGCATATTTCACAGATTTAGAGAAAAAAATTCAAACTTTTATCTGAAACCACAAAAGACCTACTATAGCAAAAGCAGTTCTAAGCAACAGGGACATGGTGGGGGGTATCACAACTCCAAACCTGAAACTATATTATAAAGCCACTGTGATAATAATGGCATGGTACTGGGAAAGAAACAGACCCAAGGATCAATGGAGTAAACTAGAAGATCCAGAAACTACTCCAGATACACTGAGCCACCTCATCTTTGACAAAGGAACCGAAATTCCTTAATGGAGGAAAGATAGCCTCTTTAACAAATGGTGCTGGAAAAACTGGGTTTTAACTTTCCGAAGGCTAAAACTATATCTAACTCTTTCACAGTGTACCAAGCTAAAATCAATGTGGATAAGAGACCTAAATATTAAAACAGACACTCTAAACCTTCTTGAAAACAGGTTAGGTACAGCTCTCGAAGACACTGGCTTAGGGAAAGACTTCATGAACAAAACTTCTATGGCACAGGAATTGGCTGAGGAAATCAACCAATGGGACCTCATTCTTTTAAAAAGTTTCTGCACAGCAAAGGAAACCACCAACAATGCAAAAAGACAACCAATAGTGTGGGAAAAATCTTTACCAGGTGTTCCGCAGACAAAGGGCTACTATCTAGAACATATAAATAGCTCCAAAAATCAGCCCACCCCAATTTAACAACCCAATTCAAACATGGGCATCTGAAATGAACAGATATTTTGCAGAGGATGAAGTAAAAGCAGCTAAGAAGCATATGAAGAAATGCTCAACATCATTAGTCATTTGAGAGATGCAGATGAAAACAACATTGAGATTTCATCTCACTCCACATAGAATGGCTGCCATTTCAGAATCAGCCACCAGCAAATGTTGGCAAGGCTGAGGATAATAAGGAACCTTTCTCCACTGTTGGGGGGACTGTAGACTTGTACAACCCCTGTGAATAGCACTTTGGAAATTCCTCAAAAAACTAGGATTGATTGTCCCATTTGACCCAGCCCTTGCCCTGCTAAGTACATAGACACAAGAATTAAAAGACTCATATCACAGTGACATATGTGCATCCATGTTTATAGCAGCCCAATTTGTGATAGCTACATCTTGGAAACAACCCAAGTGTCCATCAGCTGGAGACTGGATAAAAAAGCTGTGGTTCTTCCACAGAATCAGTATTACTCTGCCATAAAAAATGATAAGTTTGAATCATTTCTACTTAAATGGACATACCTTGAGGATATCCTCATAAGTGAAATAAATAGGGCACAGATAGGTACATATCGCATCTTTTCTCTGGTATGAGAAAATGAAGATGTAAATGAGTCCTAGCATTGTATGTTCTATATTGTGAAATAGAAAATGCTCAATGTAAAATAAGGTGAAAGGGGACAATGTTGAGATTGTAACAAAAAAGTAAGGAAACAAATTTTATGTATTTGGGGGGTGATAGGGTGGGTAGGGCTATGGGAAAAAATGAGAATTAAGTTGTGTCTTATACTGGTACAAATCCCCATTATGGAGTGCAATCATGATGTGTATATTTAATGTACCAATAAAGATTTTAAAAAATGATGTTTGAATCATTTCTACTTAAATGGACATATCTTGAGGATATCCTCATAAGTGAAATAAATAGGGCACAGATAGGTACATATCGCATCTTTTCTCTGGTATGAGAAAATAAAGATGTAAATGAGTCCTAGAATTGTATGTTATATATTGTGGGTTAGCAAATGCTCAGTGTTAAATAGGAAGAAGGGGGGAAATGTTGAGATTGTAACAAAAAAGTAAGGAATCAAATTTTATGTGTGTGGGGGGTGTTAGGGTGGGTAAGGTTGTGGGAAAAAATGTGAATTAAGTTGTGTCTTATACTGGTACAAATCTCCATATGGAGTGCAATCATAATGTGTATATGTAATGTACCAATAAAGATTAAAAAATTTTAAAAAAAAATTCAGGACCACTGACCATACCCTGCATGGCAGGTTTCCTGCCACAGAGGTAAATTTCTGGCCCAACACAAATATTTTCTGATAAAGAGAAGAATTAAAAGTGTGATGAGTGGTATTAGAGTATCACGACATGCAATGATTCTTAAGTGTAGTGAATCTTGTACATCTTGGTAAATAATTTGTTGTAGAAAGCAGCTGCATCAGAAGGGTCCCCCATTACATGCAGAGGAGAGAGAGCGTGGTGGAGGGATTAAGGTGTGGCTGGAGTGCCACTTTCCAACTGGAAAATCTCCTTGTTGACAGCATTCAGCCCGAAGCAGCCTCTGCTGCACACATGTTCTAACACACGGCAAATTTCCCATCTCTTATGTCTCAGTATTAGTTTCCATGGTCCCAGTTACCAAGAGGCTATTCTGTAGAAGGAGGATCTGCTAAAATGGGGCAGAAACTTGATGACTAAGAGGAAATCTGTTTTTATACCATGGAGAAAACATAGGATTTGGCAATGTGTAAACTAAACAAATGCAATTCTCATACTGCTTGAGTATGAGACAGTTATTTAAATAACTTGTCACGTTTTATATTTCATAGATATTGCATCTGTATTTTTTTGTGTCTGTATTTGTAGTTTATGCAGCCAATATACTTGACTGGAGAGCAGGATCATTCATTTTAGTTTATTTAGTTTTAAAAAATAAAAATTGCTATATTAAAGTATAAATAGATTAGTCCTTTCATAGGTGAAAATTTCCCAGCATCATCTGCCAAGTTTATGGATTTTTGTTTTCACAATGAGCTAGGTTAAAAGGAAATCAGACATAGTTAGCTAGAAATTTTGCTATATGAAAAAAGTTTCTTTGACAATAGGTGTATGTAAACCTACACATACACACATTTGTATGCACAAGTGCATAAACCACATGATCATATGCACATACATATATATATATACACATATATGTGTATTTATGATGCATATATGTGTGTATGTATACATATACAGTGTGTATAGCTTGAGGAAAAATAATAAATGGCTTCACTTAGGGTAACATGGTGCCTTTGTTAATTTAATCTATGTGGAAAAAAAGTTTAAGCTATAAATCAGTGAAAAAAGAAAATGACACATAAGCATTTCTTTTTTTGAACCTCACAAGAAGTTAGTTAGTCTGTTGCTGTGAGCTGGCTAAGTAGAAAACAAGTGCAAACTGGAGTCCCCAGAGGACTGTCACACTGGCTGCTCACAAACACCACCCGTACTTTGTAACTCAGGCCTCCTGGCTTTGAAGCCCAACATGTGACCAGCTGCCCAGCCTGGAATCTGCTAAATGGTTCACAGGGCATTTCCCAGGACTGAGCCCTGCTCTCGCTTCTTATCTTACTCCACACTACAGAGGGCTCATCTGAGCACTGATTTACAAGGACCATCTGTGACTGCCCTGGATTAGCAGCTTTATGAGTGAGTGATCCAAAAGAGAGAAACCCACATAAAATAGCCTGTGCCCAGTTTCCCAGCACGGTAAGTGGAGAGATATGGTAGTCCATTCATAAACAAGCGCAGCCTTCATCCACTGCTTGGGACCCTTTGAGTGGCTACACTTGCTTCCCATATACAATATGTACAACAAGCTAGGAAGCATTCCCTGACTTTCAACATAATCAATTATAGAGAAAAAGTACAATAACTTTCTTTCCTCTCCTTCTTTTTCTTCTTCCTCCTCCTCCTCCAGCATCCAAGAAACCCCTCAAGTCCTCTGTGCTTTGTTAACTCTGTTCAGGTGGTGAAAGAAAGAAAAAGTGTTGCATGATGATATAGGGGAGTGAGCCCAGCTCCTGACCTGCTAGATATGAAGTGTGAGTTTGTGTTCTCTAAAATGAAAGGATAAATTTTAGGAATGACCGAGGTTAAGGGTAGAAAAACTTTATTGGAGAAAGAAAGCTTTTGCCTAAGAGAGAGAGAAGAGGGACTTGAAAATGAGTGACCTAACACTTTCCTTTCCAGGAGATTTTAGGGAGCAAAGCTATGAGGTGAGGTGGGTTTAAAGTGGGACAAAATTACAGTCAATCGGGTGGGACAAAATTGCAGCCAACCAGACTGCAAATACAATCATTTAGGTAATATTGGTATAATGAGAAATCACAAAATGTACAAAACCATGATTAACCAATAAGATTACAACAAGTATAGTTGCTTAGGTAATACTGATTAAATGGAGATCCAATGTGAAATCAAGTCACGTAATACGTTTACAAGAATTTTTAGTCAGGAGTCTTCTGGGACGGGGTGGGTCAAAATCCTGGCCCTCCACCCCAAAATCCTGGTGCCTGCTTAGAATATGAACCACTGATGTGTATCCTGCTTGGGGGGAGTAGTTTTCTCCTTGGTAATGCTAACCTTCAGTGGAGGTCTCTTGGACTGTCCTCCATGTTGGCTCTCCTCATTTGAGCTTTCCAGGCCTAACCTGTCTGCCTGCAGATGTCTAACTAGCTTACCTACCTATAACAATAACTGCTTGTTTTTTAAAATTTTTAAATCTTTATTGGTACATTATGAATACACATCATAATCGCATTCAACATTAAGACTTTGTACCAGAATATGACATGACTTGATTCTCATTTTTTCCCTTTTCCTCCTCCCTGCACTCACACCCCCTATATACACAATCTTTGTTTTCTTTTTTCTTTATTATTACCACATTCATTTTCCACTTGTTATTTACTCTTACACTCTCTTTCCTTTTAAATATTTTCTACTTCACAATATCAACTATACATACTACAACTCATTTACAATTTCATTTTCTCATACCAGAGAAAAGATACAATATTTACACATCTATGACCTGTTTATTTTGCCTCTGAGGATGTCCTCAAGCTACATACATTTGAGTATGAATGATTCAATCTTATCATTTTTAATGGCAGAGTAATGTTTCATTCTATAAAAGAACCACATCTTTTTTTTATCCAGTCTCCAGTTGATGGACATTTTGGTTGTTTCCAAGACTTAACAATCACAAACTGAGCTGCTATAAACATGGGTGCACATATGTGGCTGTAAAATGAATCTTTTCATGCCTTTGTGTATATAAATAACAGAGTGATGGCCCAGTAAAATGGAACCTCCAATCCTAGTTTGTTGAGGAATCTCCACACTGATTTCCACAGAGGTTGTATGATAACTCCTTATTTTAAGGCAAGTGTGAATTCCAAGAAGCTGGCAGTGAACAGTCAGGCAGGATTGCAATTTCTCCTGCCTCAGGAGAGAAGACTAGTACAAAAACAGAAGGACTGTGTTTACCAACATAGTCAACACTTTCAAAGGCCCATCATTTTGTTAAATTTTGTAGGCATAAGTTAAGTGGAAAACATAAGAAGACATTCATAATGTTGGATGGAAGCTTTTGGCAACTACAGAAAGATGTGGATCAATCAAAATGGTGATTGTGGCACTTTCCACATAGGGACATGGATGGCTTTGACTCACTCCAGGGTATATAGCAGAAAACATTAAGCTTGCTGGAGACTTAGCTGCCAGTTCTATTCATGCTCCATAGCACAAAGAATCTTAGTTTCACTTGAAGCTTCCCGTATAACTGGAGTGAGCAATCGACTTCAAAAACTTGTTGATCACCCATGAGTAACTGTATAGAAGATTAAATGAGATCTCTGTTGTCATTTTTAAATTCTTTATATCTTTCAGAGCATTAAAGTAGCTAAAATAGCTGCCTTCACCCAGTGCAGGTGTTTCTGTGAACAATCTATGTCCTTTATAAATTTGGAAATCTGGAAGAGTAGCAAAATGCCACATGGAGAATGAAGCCCACATTTAGGAAATTAACTAGGTCCACATTAGTAGCCAAAAGACATAGGTGCAAATATTTACCTTAAAGATCAGGGTATTATTTTGTGAGCATCCTTCCTTCAAGTGAAAGCACTGGGGAATTCCCAACTCCAAGTGACCACAGAAGGTGCAGTCCTGAAATCTATCCTATGCCTGGCCTATTCTCACCTCTTAAACTATCCTATGTCTGTCTGGCTTCCCTCTAACCACTTTACCTGTACTGTGCCATGCTCTGGACTTTGCTGGAATGTAGTTGGCAAAAATGATTAGGATGTTACTTTGTGAGGAACTGCTCAGAACAAAATGATTTCTGCCTCATTGACAGCAGACTGTGTCTGTATTTCCATGGTAATCAATAGTTTTGTTTTAGGGAATCTATGTAAAATGGAGCAAAGGGAAAGTGGCTATGAATACCTTCAAGTGCCAGGAATCCTTAACTGCTTTGGGAATGAGCATGTCATTTTCTTGTGATATTATGTGACTGGTTCATTACACATCTTCATTTGTTAAGTTTTTGGTGCACGACCAAATGAATATTTGTTAGAACTGGACTCACTTCCCTTTGACTGCCATAATTTCTATTGAAGCCAAAGGCCTCAATCTACAGCTGCTGTTTCTCTTAGTCTTCTACCATCTACTCATTCCACATTCACTTCTTTTTCTTATTCATCAGCATTATTATAGAAATGTTCATGGAAAAAGCTAAAACCATGATTTCACTTGGTCTTCAAGATAATGAGAATGTGTTGAGAGAGACTGCAGTAGAAATGGGAAATAAAAACAAAGGCCTTGTGATGTGCTAAAAGCACAGTTTAAGCTCATGGTTTCAGAACCTACTTCCTTCCCAGTGCAGAGTAAAAGGCTTTATTGTCACCTGCAGGGATGCTTCGGATGCAGTCCTGCTGTCTCTGCAAACCCACTTCCTCCCATTCTACCTGGGCTCTCTCCAGCACAGCCACTCTTACCTGCTAGATGTTTCTAGTACTCACCAAGTTTCTCCTCACTTGAAGCCTTTACATTTCTGACTCTTCTACTTACCATGCTTTTCTCAAGATATTTGGAGGCTTGTGTTCTCAATCCCTTCCTCTCTGTACAAGATTTTCCTTCTTCAGAGAGCCCTTCTCTTACCACCCTTCTGAAACAGCACACCTTCAGCATCCCATTCTTTTACCATGCTTTGTTGGTTCCCCCAATCTGAGACTTTCTGTCTCTTCTCCTTTAAATGTAATTCTCAAAACAACAAAGATTTATTGGTATATTGGGTGGCACATAGTCGATAGGCAGTAAATATTTCTTCAGTGAATAAAGAATATTAAAGAGATAGAGTTGAATTGGAGAGGAAAATTGCTAATTCTCTTAGTGATCACTGGCAGTGTATAAATGCTCACCTGCAGTGGTGTGCGGGCTGAACACAGGGAAACCTCCAAAAAGCAAGGTAGCAGAGCAGGCCTCCTCTGGGAGGGTGTTTCTGAATGGAAAAGAGAGCAGTCACTTTTTTGGGAAAGGTGACAAAGGGTGATTCTATTGATATTTTGGACAGATTCCTACTCAGCCTTTGCCCTGCCAGAGAAGTTGGCAACTTTTCAGCAGCCCCTGGTTCAAGAAGGTAGTCCTCTCCCAGTGCTTTTGTGCATCACAGAACCACAGAATTGGCTCATTAAATGCCAGTCTCTAATCATGAACTTTGCATGCAGAAAGCACTTAGCTCATCTGGAAAGAACTCCAAGGGTTAGGGTGAGCACTTAGCGGGTTAGATAATCATGAGCTTAAAGAATTACATTGAGTTGTGCGAGGAAGATTTGAATGCACTTCTGGAAAATAATGTCAATCTTCACCATCAAAGATATACCTTGCTTAAACCTTGTGCCTAGCAAAATTCTGAGATGGGAGGTTTCCTGAATGAAAATGATCTGGATACCTGACAGGTAGTGGGAGAATGTGGAAGGAAATGTTCTTTATTCAGCATGTTTAGGGACCTTGTGCTTACTCAGTAGGAACCAGCCCTGCTGCAATTTTCACTCTTGGGTAGATCACTGGGCTTAAGGAGAGACCATAGTCTGTTATACTGTAAGTCCAGTTTGGCCTTACACGCTGCTCAGTTTTAAGCCTTCTGGAAAGCAGTGCAGCAAAAACAGATTATTCATTTGCTAGCCGTACCTCACTGAATTTTCTTTTTAAAAGAATCCTGCTTTGGCCTTGCTTGGGGTATTTCTCTTCTCCTAAGTATAAGCCCCAAGGAAAGTAGTGTGACCATCTGACAATGTGAAAGGCACCCCAAGTGGGTTCTGCAGATGAGCTAAAAATGACAGGTGAACATTGTGCCTTAAAGTCACCCTAGGGGATTCTCTCTCCGATGTGAAGGAAACAGCAGGGTCTGTCCTTTCTGATTTATTCCTTGACAGGCTGCTTTTCTGACAGTTGCTGCACTGCACTAAGTGCAGGATTGGGAAGATGATAACACTGGAAGGATGCTGCTGCTTGCCCGGGGCAGGGGAAGACAGGGTCCTGAGGAGATTGGAAAATGAAATATGCAAGAGAATGGAATTTGGAAAATCTCTGAAAAACCAGCCTTTACATTTGCAAATGTTTGAAACTTTACCTTGGTAATATATATATTGCAGTGACTGACAAGATGAAGTATAATCGTCATTTTGAACGTGCACTTTTATGTAAGAACTGACTCAGCCTCATAGGTGTGAACTTCAGAGATTTAGTTATGAGGCTGGCCCACTAGAACCATTTGCAAAACTCATTGTTATCTACCATGTATTTAGAAAAGCCAGGTTATCTAATTCTGTCTCTTGAGAAATAGTAAAATAAGTCAAGATTTGTCAGCTGTTTAGGGAAAACCGTGGTTCACACCAGGAGAGGTTTGTAGAGCCCAGCCTGACTAACTTAACTTCATTTTGAAGAAGACCTGGCTCTGAGCTAAAGTCCCCCTCCCAGGAGATTACACAAGACATGACTAACCTTCACCCCAGGCTCATGCCACTAGCAATGACCAATCCACAGAGCAGTGAGGCTTCTATTACCTAATAAGGCTAAACCTAAAGATTCTAGCTGTAACCACAGGGAGATTAAGATTCCATTTCCTAATAAGGTTATTTCCTCTTAAAACAGTGAGTGCCCAATCTAGCCAATGAGAGTAAGCCTAGTGCTTTCTTTAAAAATTTAGCCTATCTGACAATCTCACTCCATAAAAATCCCTTCACCTCCCTTACATCCACTATAAAAACCTGGCCCTCCCGAATCTCTTGGCTCTTGGTATCTCGGTGTTGGGAGTCCCTGCTCGAGCTTGAATAAATCCTCATGTGCTTGCATCAGAGACAGGTCCTGGTATTCTTGGGGACCTTGCGATCTGGGCACAACAAGGGTAAGACTGGAGTTTGACAGTTTTGCAGTTGTTAAATATGCAGAAACATTGTCTATTTACCTCAACAACAAGAAGAGGTACCCAAAGAGCAGAGTGACAATGGAAAGACACTTCTAACTCTACTTTGTACCTAATTTTTCCTCAAGGGCAATCTAAGTCTATCAAACAAATAGATTTGGCCTCTTGACCATTTTAGTTCAAGCTTTTGAAGCACAACTCTCTATGCTTTTTCTTTCTTTTTTGATAGATATAAAAGCATTTTCTCCTCCCGAATTGAGTTGCATTGATACTTCAAATGAATTTATTTCCCATAGGGTGCACAGTTTGTTCTTAGCAGATAGGGTACCTAGGTTCCTTCAACCTAGCTATTAGCTAACTATTTTACAGGATATGCCTTCTTTTACCCCATAGTTTCCTTTGAGTAGGAATCAGTGAACTAGATGATATATTTAAGTGCACAGCCACCAGATGGTCAACCTGTGATGAGAACATATGGTGGAATACATTGTTTGATTCAATCTTCCGTTGGCACAGAAGGTATATTTGTCTTAATATTCCCCTTTAGCACCTGGGTAAAGAGGGTAAAAGATTTCTCTCAATTCTAGGAAATCTCTAAGGCCATTATTGGCACCACTTTACTATTGCATATCTAAATAAATGAATCAGGGATTTTAAAAAAATCAACACAAGGACAGCCTAGCACAGATATTTTCCCTTCTTTCAAAAATTATCTTTATTGGGCTAGGGGTATAGCCCGGGGGTTAAGCACTTACCTTCCATGTGTAAAGCCTTGGGTTTGACCCTCAGCACCACAAATTAAAGTGCAAGTTAAATTTGTTGAAGTATATTTAATCCAGCAAATTCACTAATTTTAGGTATTTCCATTTCACTGTATTTTGACAGTGCACACAGTCATGTAGCCACTCCAAAAGTCAAAATAAAGAATGGTAGCATTATACCAAGGACTTCTCTTGTTCCTGCTTTCTCATACTTTTCCCTCCTGTAATAACTAGAGCATTTCTTTCTGCCCCTAAACTGTTGTCCCTTCTGGAATATTATAAAAATGAAATCACACTATATGTAGTCTTCTGAATTGGGATTACTTGATTTAAAATATTTTGAAGATCTACTCATGTTGTTTGTTTTAGTAACTTGTGGAATAATTTTCCAAAATATAGCTACAGAACAGCTTGTTCATGTGATCATCTGTAGAAGAACATTTAGCTTGTCTCCATAATACATGAGTATCTGTGATTATATATATTTCAATTTTATGATTAAGTAAATGTCTAAGATTGTATTTAACTTGATTATATCAAATTTCTTTTTATTATCTTTGGTTTTGAGGATTTAAAAAAAAGCATGCAAAACATTTCCACACCCTGAAAAATTCAGTAAGTGACATTTAGCACATTCATATTGCCACACAACCACAAGCTCCATTCTGTTCTAAAATACTTCCATCACTCCCAGGAATATACCATACTATTAATCAGTTACTCCCCATAACCTCTAGCAACCACTAATTGCTTTGTGTCTCTATTGATTTACCTAATCTATTTCATAGTAATGAAATCAGCATAATATTTTCAAGATTTAGTCATATCATGAATGTAATTGATATTGCCATCTTTTTATGGCTGAATAGTATTCCATTGTACTGTTCACTATAATTTGTTTATTCATTAATTTGTTAGTGAACATTTGGGTTATTTATATCTTTTGTGCATTATGAATTATGCTGTCATGAACATTCACATATGAATATTTGTCTTAGTTATTTTATTCTCACTGCTGAGGAAAAAAAATACCCAGCATCCACCAGTGAAAAGAGGAAAGATTTAGTTAGCTCATAGTTGGGAGAGGTTTCAGTCCATAGTTGGCTGGTTCCAAGATAGGGTGGCTCGTCCAGAGGAGCATCACAGAAGAAAAACAATTCATAGTACACAGAAGAAGGCAAAAACACAAGGAATGATCATAGCTCTTTTCACTGCTTATGTCTAATCCTGGCTACTCACCCTTAAAGCAGGTAGCACTCACACCCTTAATTATACTGCCCTTGATTCCATCGTTGCACCATGACTCAATTTCAGTATCATAAATTCTAGATCTAGATGCCTCCAAAATATCTCCATCTATGACTGCATGAGGTTTGGGGAAGACATCTAGACAGAAGCCATAACATTATTGGAGTACTTGGTTTCAATTTGGGGAGTGTATACATCTGAGAGTTGAAGTGCTGGGAACTACTGCAATTTGAACTTTTGTAGAAATCCTCAAACTGCTTCTCATAGCAGCTGAACCACTGTATGCTACAATGAGCAAAACAGGGTTGGAAATAGGGTTCCAATTCCCCCACATCTTTGCCAATGCTTGTTATTTTCATTTTAAAAACTTAAGCCTCCTAGTAGATAAGAAATCATATCTCATCCACATTCCTCTTCCATTCTTTCATTATTGATTTATATTTGATATTCTGTTATCTGTTGCATACGTGTTTATAGGTTTTATATTTTGCTGATGTATTGACTTTTTTTCAATAAATAATGACTTCCTTAATCCCTTATAATAATATTTGTCTTCAGATCTTTTTGGCATGATATTCATACACACATTCAACTCTCTTTTGGTTAGTATCTCATTGAATATCTTTTCTCCATAAACTATGTTTAATCTATTTTTTCTTTGGATTTAAATTGTTGGAACAGCCACGCCGGAAGAGCGCCCAGGGA
>PVIR01040457.1:0-13489 GCA_004026965.1 Petromus typicus | reverse complement strand
GGCACCAAGCATCCCTGGGGCACCTGATGGCCTGAGCCTAGGCGTATTTCAGAAACACACCATATAGAGTACATTTCAATCCAGGATGGGTTCAATTTCTGGACAAGGTATGTAATGAGGTGTGTCCTTGGCATTATTAACACCTTAGATAGGGAGCTATGTTCTTGGCAGCATTAGCAAGAAAATCTGTGCTTACAGTAATCAGTTATTACAGACTAAAAACTTTTGGAGTTATTAACTCCAATTTCAGGTTAACCCATACCACACTTTGTACTAGCACTAGTACTAAATATTCTCAGCTATTACTTTCTTTGAAATTTCAAATAATTACAATCATCGATTTTTGAGAAAGAGGGCCGGGGAGTTAGCTCAGTGGTTCCGGCGCCTGTCTTGCAAGCTCAAGGACCTGGGTTCAATCCCCGGTAACCACATACCATACTGGGTGTGGAGACTTACACCCAGCAGCAATCTACCACATACCACAGTGCCGGGCGTGGTGGCTCACGCCTGTAATCCCAGCACTCAGGAGGCTGAGGCAGGAGGATCGCTGTGATGTGAGTTTGAGGCTGAGCTCAGGGCCAGCCTGAACCACAAAGCGAGACCCTGTCTCAAAAAACTAAAAAAAAGAAAGATTTTTGAGAAAGAAAATTGTCAAGCATTTAAGTCTAATGATTGTCATTGAAAGTCATTGTTTGAAGTAAAAATGAACTTGCACAGTCCTTGGAAGGGTCCTGGGGATGCCTCGGCGTATGTGGACCATGCTTTGCCAATCGCTGGACGAGCACATTTCATAGACAGGTATCTTGTGCAGATCTGAGGTCTCTGAGGAAGGCTTTTAATAGGAGGTGACAGTGAGGAGCTGACTTATGTTTCACAGCCATCGTTCTGGGCTCAGTAGAGAGGCTGAGCCTTTGGGTCCAGAGGAGTGGCAGAGAATGGGGGAGCTTGGAGTAGAGTGTTCAGAACCCTGATGAAAAGTGTAAGAGGAATCCTGGAAGTACTGTTTGATCCGGTAGCATTCTTCTCCATTTCCTCGCACACTCAGACTTCTCACCTCTCGGTGCAGCTTGCTCAAATGTAGCTTGCAAAGTTAGGATCTTAAACCCCGAGATGACTGTTGATCCCTTTATTTTAAGCTTCTGTTTATTTCATTACTTGACCAGAAATTTAGCAAGAATTTATCTGTGAGAAACTGCCACTGGGGTTGGTGCTCTGAGAATCTGTGTCACCAAATGTCCCTGCCATCAGGCTTAGGTTCAAGGGGTTTAAAATAATGAGTCAAATTAGATGTTGTCTTTGGTCTCATGGAGCTTTTTGCTGAATGAACCCAGTGACCGCTGCTGCTGAGGGCTCTGTGAGGACTGAACGCAGGGATTCATGGGCGCTAATTTGCACAGTTGTGTACTTTCTCCCAGCATTGCCCACAAGCCTGGCTTTGTTTAGAGAAGACAGTTAAAAGGATTTGGGGTCAAACTTTGTCACACAGGTAAGTGTAGTAGAACGATGGAGTTTGAGATTTGAGGATATTGACTGTAAATGATGAATCATAGGATTGAGGCTGATAAAAAGTGAGTAGGGAGGGCCAGGGAGTTAGCTCAGTGGTTCCGGCGCCTGTCTTGCAAGCGCAAGGGCCCGGGTTCGATTCCCCGGTAACCACATAACAATACTGGGTGTGGAGACCCACACCCAGCAGCAACCAGTACCACATACCCCAGTGCCGGGCGTGGTGGCTCACGCCTGTCATCCTAGCACTCGGGAGGCAGAGGCAGGAGGATTGTGATGTGAGTTTGAGGCTGAGCTCAGGGCCAGCCTGAACCACAAAGCGAGACCCTGTCTCAAAAAACCTAAAAAAAAAAAAAAAAAAAGTGAGTAGGGAGAGTCTGACTCAAGGAATGTATTTGAGCTGAGAGAATGTTGTTTTTTGAAACAGGGTCTAACTTTGTAGTTTAGACTGGCTCTGAACTCACTATGTATTCCAGGCCAGCCTCAAACTCATAGTAATCCTCCTGTCTCTGCCCCCCAAGTGCTGGGATTATAGGTATGAGCCACCATGCCAAGAATTGTGCTATATGGTTACCAGGGATTGAACTCAGGACCTTACGTTTGCCAGGCAGATGCCAAAACTACTGAGCTAAATCTCCAGCCCTGGAATGTAGTTCTTTTTTTTTTAATTGAAATTTTTATTGGTACACTACATATACACATCATGATTGCATTCAACAATGAGAATTTTTTTTTTTTTTTTAGGGTTTTTGAGACAGGGTCTCGCTTTGTGGTTCAGGCTGGCCCTGAGCTCAGCCTCAAACTCACATCACAGCAATCCTCCTGCCTTTGCCTCCCGAGTGCTGGGATGACAGGCGTGAGCCACCACGCCCGGCACTGTGGTATGTGGTACTGATTGCTGCTGGGCGTGAGTCTCCACACCCAGTATGGTATGTGGTTACCAGGGATCAAACCTGGGCCCTTGAGCTTGCAAGACAGGCACCGGAACCACTGAGCTAACTCCCTGGCCCAACAATGAGAATTTGTACCAGTATATGACACAACTTAATTCTCATTTTTCCCATAGCCCTACCCACCCTACCACCCCCACCCCTATATACATAAACTTTGTTTCCTTTCTTTTTTGTTATAATCTCATTATTTTTCCTCCTTCACCCCATTTTGCTTTGAGTATTTTCTATTTCACAATATATAACATACATTCTAGAACTCATTTACATCTTTATTTTCTCAGACCAGAGAAAAGATACAATATTTATACATCTGTGACCTATTTATTTCATTTACGAGTATGTCCTCAAGGTATGCCCATTTAAGTATAAATGACTCAAACTTATCATTTTTTATGGCAGAGTAATATTCCATTGTGTGGAAGAACCACAACTTTTTTATCCAGTCTCCAGTTGATGGACATTTGGGTTGTTTCCAAGACTTAGCAATCACAAACTGAGCTGCTATACACGAGTGCACATATGTCATTCTGATATGAGTCTTTTAATTCTTGTGTGTATATACCTAGCAGAGCGATGGCTGGGTCAAATGGGACCTCCAATATTAGCTTTTCAAGGAATTTCCAAACTGATCTCCACAGGAGTTGTACAAGTCTACAGTCCCACCAACAGTGGAGAAGGGTTCCTTCTTCTCCGCAGCCTCACCAACATTTGTTGCTGGCTAATTCTGAAGTGGCAGCCATTCTTTGTGGATTGAGATGAAATCTCAGTGTTCTTTTCATTTGCATCTCTCGAATGACTAGTGATATTGAACATTTCTTCATGTGGTTCTTAGCTGTTTTTATTTCTTCCTCTGAAAAGTGTGTGTTCATTTCTGCCCATTTTTGAATTGGGTCTTTAAATTTGGGTGGATTGGTTTTTTTGAGCCCTTTATATATTCTAAATAGTAGCCCTTTGTCTGAGAGGCGGCTGGTAAAGATTCTTTCCCATACTGTTGGTTGCCTATTCGCTTTGCTGGTGGTTTCTTCTTCTGTGCAGAAACCTCTCAATAAGATGAGATCCAATGTATTGATTTCTTCTACCAGTTCTTGTGCTATGGAGGATTTGTTAATGGATTCAAAGAGAAGGTGTTCCATACTCACAAAGCAAGGGAGTTGAAGGACATTGCTGTGGAAGAGTCATCTGCACTGCAAATTTTACATATGAAGTAGTCACTGATGAGGGCAAGCACAAAGGTGGGGTCTTGGATCAAGAGTAGAATAACAGGTAAATTATTAAGCTTAAGGACGATGGATAACTAATAATTCATAGAATTGGATGTGGATGATGATCAATGATAAAAAGGAACCAGAACAGATATATATCTATATCTATCTATCTAAAAATTTTTATTTATTTATTTATTTAAGTTTTTTGAGACAGGGTCTCACTTTGTAGTTCAGGCTGGCCCTGAGCTCGGCCTCCAACTCACATCACAGCAATCTTCCTGCCTCTGCCTCCCGAGTGCTGGGATTACAGGCGTGAGCCACCACGCCCAGCACTGTGGTATGTGGTACTGATGGCTGCTGAGCACGAGTCTCCACGCCCAGTATGGTATGTGAGTCCACAGAACACTAGCTCGATTCCACTGAAGCACCCTCTCTTTCCTCCTTTTTTCCTTCTTCCTTTGTCTCTTCCCCTTCTCCTGTACCTGTTGTTGGACTTTTTACTAGAGCAAATTCCCTGAAACAAAGCAAGAAGTAAAAGACTTGTCCTGGCAAAGGAAGGTGATGGGACAGGCTGAAAAAAGCCGTGGGAGGGTTTGGCCATAAGGTCAGTCTCTTCCTCTAGGTTACTTACACGACTCAGTGATCAGCAGAGCCCACAGGGCAAAGTGCAATGAACTTTTTATGGATCATCTAATAACCCCTCTGGCAAAGCACATTTCAAACTCCTTCTACCTGGGACTTCTCTCTCCTGTCTAACTTCTGAGGCTTAGCTGGGTGCCCGGGGCACAGCATACTGGGGCGCACTTCTCCTCAGTCCAGAGAACAAAGGCTGGGAGGAACTTCCTTCTCTTTGTTCTTTCAGCCGGAGCGCAGCACGTCTTCAATGTGATACCGAGAATGCGCACAGTTATTACGAGCGTGGGTGGGGGTGGGGGAGCATATTCCCGCACCACTGTAGGAGAGAAAACTGTATGTGTGAGGGTCTGAAACAAGATAGATTAGTTCGTAGTAGTATGTAAAAACGGTGTCAACAGTGGAATGCACTGTACAGCTCTGTTTGGGGACAGTGAACAATGAATGAATTTTTCCATTGCTATAGCAAATACAAAGGAAACATAACAAAATACACCCTTCAATTGTGTAATGCCACACTAGTTGGAATTCTCATTACCTAGCTGCATCATTACTTGTTCACATAGGTTACTGAATTACTTGAATATAGATTATTTTGAATGCCTGAATATGCCCAATAGAAAATGTTTTCTTTTTAACCAAGTTCTGAAAATTTCTTTATAATATAGCATCAAATTAAAGATCTTGTTTAAATTGAGAATCAAGACACTTTATGTACGGGTACAAATTCTCAATAAATACTGTGATCATAATGTATTCCTAAAGTGTGCCAATAAACTCAATAGAAGGAAAAAAGTTTTTAACAAATATCTTGTTACACAGAAATTCAGGTTATACACACCAAAAAAAAAATAGTGGCAAAATCTTAATAAAAAGCAATTAGCAATTAAATTTTTAGGTTTTTTGAGACAGGGTCTCACTTTGTAGTTCAGGCTGACCCTGAGTTCAGCCTCCAATTTACATCACAGCAATCCTCCTGCCTTTGCCTCCCGAGTGCTGGGATGACAGGCGTGAGCCACCACGCCCGGCACTGTGGTATGTGGTACTGATGGCTGCTGGGGTGAGTCTCCACACACAGTATGGTATGTGGTTACCAGGGATCAAACTGGGTCCTTGAGCTTGCAAGACAGGTGCCAGAACCACTGAGCTAACTCCCCAGCCCAGCAATTAAATTTTTTAGTGGCCCAAATCTCCAAATTCTGAAGACTAAACAAAAACTACATAAATACTAATTCTATTTGAAAGTTAAAAATACATTTTAATTCATGATGCTTAACACACTATTAAGCTCGAATAGACACAAATATTTAATGTCAACTCATTTTTATATTAAACATTGCAGGTACATCATCCACATATTTAAGTGATTCACTGAAACATGCATAATGTATTTACTTTAGGATACACAATCTGGAATTTTACTTTTTGGAATTTTATGAAGAAAAACATCAAATTTTTTGTACTAATTATTCTTACAGGGCTCCACTACATAAGAAACTGCATTAGGATTCTCCAGTTAGGATCACATATATAGTTTTTCACTAATGAGATTTCTTTCATGTATTGGACAATACATGTATGTACTGAAAACATTTCCACATTGCTTACATACATACGGTTTCTCCCTATTTTGAGTTGGTTTTTGGCAAACACCACAAATGCAGAAAGTTTTCCCACATTGCTGACATGCACAGAATTAATGTTGAGTGTGCATTCTTTCACATATTTTACAATAATAATGTGTCCTAAAAGCTTTTACACATTGTTTACATACACAGGTTTCTGGTCAGGGTGAATTTTTTCATGTATTTCACAATAATGTTGTGTCCCGAAAGCTTTCCCACGTTGCTTACATAAATAGGATTTCTCCCCAGTGTGAATTCTTTCATGTATTGTACAACAATCTTGTGTGCTGAAATCTTTTCCACACGGCTTTTACACATAGGGTTTCTCTCCGTGAGACCTCGTGTGCTAAAAGCTTTCCCACATTGCTTACATATACAGGGTTTCTCTCCACTGTGATTTCTTTCACGGATCTGAACATCATTAAGTGTGCAGGCGGCTTTCAGCTTTTCCTCATGTACAGAGGTCCTCACCCTCAGGTGAGCGCTTTCGCTGAGATCAGATCAATCCTACATTGATCATATTTATAGGGCTTCTTCTCAGTCTTTGGAGTGAAATGCTTCTGAAAGGGCTGGAAATCACTCCAGGTTCCCCCATGTTCAATATGTTTACACAGTTTCTCTTCCGATCCCAAGTACTGGTAAGTCTTCAGTCCTGTGTGAGCTGTGATGGGCACACTTAGTGCCAAATGCTCAGTCCGGGGGCTTCCTGCAAGCTGATTTTAAACCACCTTGATTCACGTCTACAGGAGCATCTGAAGTCCAAAGGAATATATTTTCATATTGATTCCAACATTGATATCGGTGGCATTTCACTATCTTTTCTCTTTTTTTTTTAAGTTTTTTTTTTTCTTTTTTTTTTTGAGACAGGGTCTCGCTTTGTGGTTCAGGCTGGCCCTGAGCTCAGCCTCAAACTCACATCACAGCAATCCTCCTGCCTCTGCCTCCCGAGTGCTGGGATGACGGGCGTGAGCCACCACGCCTGGCACTGTGGTATGTGGTGCTGATTGCTGCTGAGCGTGAATCTCTGCACTCAGTATGGTATGTGGTTACCGGGGAATTGAACTCGGGCCCTTGCGCTTGTAAGACAGGAGCCGGAACCACTGAGCTAACTCCCCGGCCCCTATTCACTATCTTTTCTTTTTTGACTTTTCTCCAGTAACTTTTGTACTCTTCAACTACCTGGTTATGCCAGGCTCTTCCTATAGCAGCTGCGTTCCTAAAAGTTTCCCCCATCACTTCTCTGTAGAGCTTCTTTTGGGGCAGGTTCAGCAAAGCCCACTCTTCTGTGGTGAAGTTCACAGACCTGTCCTCGAAGGTCCTCTATTGCGTGGCTCCAGACACTCCCAGCGTCCTTCCCACGCAGTGTGCAGACAGTAGAAGTCACACAAACTGGCGTAGCAAGCTGGGCGTGCAGGGCGTGGGGGTCCTTTCGCAGTGTCTCCTCCTGGGAACTTTAGTACATGGAGTTCTGCGGGCCACTGTCCCATAGTCTTGCTTGCCCTATCCCAGCCTTGGTGTACCTGTGCCTGATCCTCCTTCAGAAGCGAGTCTTTCTTAGAATTCCCAGTCCTCTTTCTCAGGTATTAGTGGTTATTCTTGGGCAGGATTTTCTGCTCCTTCCGCAGTGGTAGTGTGAAGTACTACCAAAGTGTGAATATGAAGTAGTATCATATTATTTCTATCGCCCTCCACCTGAAGGTATTTTGCTTCGAGCTCCAGGCTCCAAAACCTTCTAGCCTTTGTCATGGGTCTGTCAGAGGCAGAGGGATTTGGCTTCTGCTTTTCTCCTAAAGCAGCATTTTGAGTTCTGGGAGAATACTTGCCGACCCTCTGTAAGTGACTTAAAGCTTCTGCGTGTGGCCGAGAGTGTTCCAGGAAGCAGCTGTTCTGTGGATCTTGGCCATCTGGGGGCTTCTTTCCAGTCTCCCGCTGTCTCTTGTCAACTCCTTGGAAGCGGCTCTGGTTCCCAAGCTTCCCGAGCGGTGTGGAGCAGGCCCTGAACCCCATAGGCTGGGGGCGGAGCCGATGCTTGCTTTCTTGATGGTTGCTGATTGCACATAAGTAAAACAGTTTTTAGTGCATATATATTTTTTAAAAAATTTGAATCTTTGGGCTGGGGATTTAGCTCAGTGGTTCCGGCGCTTGTCTTGCAAGCGCAAAGGCCCTGGTTCAATCCCCCGGTTAATCACATACAATACTGGGTGTGGAGACTCACACCCAGCAGCAATCAGTACCACATACCACAGTGCTGGGCGTGGTGGCTCATGCCTGTAATCCCAGCACTCGGGAAGCAGAGGCAGGAAGATTGCTATGATATGTGTTTGAGGCTGAGCTCAGGGCCAGCCTGAACTAGAAAGCAAGACCCTGTCTCAAAAAAAAAAAAAAAAAAGAAATTGAATCTCTATTGGTACATTATATATACATATTCTGATCACACTCAACATTGAGAATTTGCACCAGTATAAGACGTGGCTTAATTCTCATTTTTTCCCATTTCCCTATTCACCCTTATAATCCCTATATACATAAGCTTTGTTTCCTTTTTTTAACCATCAAGTATTTTTTCCTCATTACCCCCTACACCCCATTTCCCTTTAAATATTTTCTGTTTCACAATATCTATCATACATTCTAGAAAACTTGTTTACATCTTTAGTTTCTCATACTAGAGAAAAGATACAATATTTACATGTCTGAGATCTATTTATTTCACTTATGAGTATGTCCTCAAGGTACATCCATTTGAGTATAAATGACTCAAACTTATCATTCTTTTATTTATTTATTTATTTATTTATTTATTTTTAGGTTTTTTGAGACAGGGTCTGGCTTTGTGGTTCAGGCTGGCCCTCAGCTCAGCCTCCAACTCACATCACAATCCTCCTGCCTCTGCCTCCCGAGTGCTGGGATTACAGGCGTGAGCCACCACGCCCGGCACTGTGGTATGTGGTACTGGTTGCTGCTGGGTGTGGGTCTCCACACCCAATATTGTATGTGGAACCCGGGCCCTTGCGCTTGCAAGACAGGCACCGGAACCACTGAGCTAACTCCCCGGCCCACAAACTTATCATTCTTTATGGTAGAATAATACTCCATTTTATTAAAAAACCACATCTTCTTTATCTAGTCTCCAGTTGATGGGCATTTAGGTTGTTTCCAAGATTTACCTATCATAAACTGAGCTGCTATAAACATGAGTGCACATATGTTACTGTGATATAAATCTTTATCTTTTGATATCTATGCTTCTTTGTAATAAACATTTTCATTTAGCTCCAAAGCGTCTTCAACACCCTCCCCGTGTTTGCGGAATTCTCCACCTGGGGTAGACATGCCCAGCTTTCCTCCTCAGTATGCACCCCTCTTCCCTGTGCATGGCTGTCCTTTGGAGTGGTCGTCCCATGCATTCCTCTTGCATCGGTGTGGTCACGTGATTTGTTTTTGCCGAGACAATGTGAAGTGATGGGTGTCACTTCTGGGATTGGGCTTTTAAGAATGAGATGTGACTTATGTTTTCGTTTGTAACAAGTCTGAGGCTCACTGGTTAGCACATGAAAAGAACCTAAAGCAAGTGTGTGAAGCTGTTAAATGACCACAGTTCAGACCTCCTTAAGCAGGAGAGGTAGATCCAGGAAGACAGGCTAACTGAGGGATGTGGTGGTGACTCTGCAGGAAGGGCCCTAGCCACGCCCTTCTGCAGCACAGCACTTGGGAACCCAGGGCCTGGGCTGCTGCACATTCCTAACACTGCTTGTTATTATCGAGCAGAGGCTCTTGAACTTGGTATTGCAATGGCGTGACACACTTCACAGGAACACAGTTTTGAAATTTTGTTTACTTGAATAGGCAGGAAGAGGATTTTCTCAGCCCACTAGGTGGCACTTGAAATCCAGAATTCCTGAATTTGGCCCTTGATTAAAAGACAGTGAAACCTGGGCCAAGCCATTTCGTGGTTTCTGACTGAAGACAAGGATAAAGACGTATGACAGCAGAGAGCGCTAAGTTTTGCAGCAGCTGTGGGATTGAATTGAGTATTTCAACAGGGGGAAAATAGGCATATTATCTTCCATTGCCTCTTGGTCTGATGTAAATGAAATTGGGTTAAAACAGAATTTTGGCTAACCTGAAAGTTGTGTGGACTTTATTGAACTCTATAAATTTTATTGCTTCCCAAAATTTACAACTACTTGTAACTGTTATTTTACCCACACACATGATTTCCAAGTAGATAGGTTTTCAGAATAACATTTTATTTATTTTTTAAAAGTGAGTTTATTGGTACATTTTACATATACATTTTGATCACATTCGACATTAAAAATTTATACCTGTACATGACATATCTTGATTCTCATTTTTTTCTCTTTCTCCTGCTCACCCTAAATCCAAATTATTTTGATATTAATAAATATTTTTCAGAACACCTGTACTACATAGTGTCCTTCAGGAGTGGCAACTTTTGTTACTTGGTGACTAGTTTTAAGTCAGTCTACAGATACCTCTAATCTCTCTGGGACATCTTATCCAGATATGAGATGTGTCTAAAGTGTAGATTTCAAAATTTTGGGAACCTTTTTGTATTAGTCATTTTCCTGTTACTGGGGAAAAGATACCTGACACTGGCAACTGAAATGAGGAGAGATTTATTTAGCTCACAGTGTCGGTGGGTTCAGTCTGTGGCTGGGTGGTTCCAAGGCAGAAACAGCAGAGTGGAAGAACATGGTGAGAAAGTCTACCCAACTCATGGGAAAGAGCGACCTGAGAGACAGGAGCAGCCAGGGCCAGGAATGTACAATGCTAGGTCATGTCCCAGGACCCACCTTCTGACTAGAGCGCACGTGAAATTTGGCAGGGCTTTTTCAACCTAAACCAAGATATTCTTCGAGGGTTCCTCTAAAGTCTCATATCTATCTCATTATGCAAAATTCATTTAGTCCACCTCTAAGACTTGGCAGTCTTAATTGAAAGTCCAAAGTCCAAAGTCTTCTCTGAGACTCAAGGCAAAGTCTTAGCTATGTACTCCTTAAAAGTGAAAAAAAAAAAAAGAAAGTTAAGTAATTTTTTTTGTACCAGAGATCAAACTTGGAACCTTGCACTTGCTAGGCAGGAGCCAGAACCACTGAGCTAAAGCCCTGGCTATGAAAATTAAGTACCTCTTCAAAGGATGGCACAGGATAAAAACTCTCATTCCAAAAGGCAAGAATAGAGGAATAGAAAGGAATCAGACCAAAGCAAGAACCAGCACCCATCAAGACAACCATTAAGTCCTGTAGCTCCGTGTCCACTCCCAAGAGCAGGCTGTGGTGAGACTGGAGCTCCAAAGGACTTGGACAGCTCTGCTCTTGTGGCCTTCCTGATTGCAGCCCGTGTGGCCTCTTTCTTATGCTGGCTGTGCTTACTGCCTGTGGCCTTCCTCTGCAGATGGTCGGTGTTTTTGGCATTTTGACTTTCTGTGATTTCAACTGCACCTCTGGCTTCACTCTGACAGCTTCGTGCATGGCCCTCTCAGGGGCATATTTATTGACCTCCTAGGCCTTGTTTTAAAATCTGAGTGAGAAGCCTCACTGCATTTTGCATGCCTGAAAAATAAATATGATTGACTTCTAGGATTTTGACTAAGATGAGTCAGAGAGAAGTTCTTCTCTGGTTGTGGCTATCTGGGGTTCTATATGCCTCACTTATTTATTTGTACTTCAAATTCTTTCCCCATACTTGGGATGCTTTCTTGTATTATTTGTATAACAATATTTTTATGCTATTCATTCTATGTCCTGATTTTTCACTAATTCCAATTAATTTTAGATTTGTCTTCTTTGCATCATTTAGTAGCTGTTGGATCCATTTTTTCATGATCTGTTGCTTTTTAATTTTTTTAAATTTTTAAAAATTTTTTTATTTTTTTAGGTTTTTTGAGACAGGGTTTCGTTTTGTGGTTCAGGCTGGCCCTGAGCTCAGCCTCAAACTCACATCACAGCAATCCTCCTGCCTCTGCCTCCCGAGTGCTGGGATTACAGGCGTGAGCCACCACGCCTGGCACTGTGGTATGTGGTACTGGTTGCTGCTGGGCGTGAGTCTCCATGCCCAGTATGGTATGTGGTTACCGAGGAATCGAACCCGGGCCCTTGCGCTTGCAAGACAGGTGCCAGAACCACTGAGCTAACTCCCTGGCCCCCTCAATCAAATTTTTTATCTCCTGGATTCCCATTTGGTACCTTTTCATGGACTCTAATTGTTTGCTAAACTGGTTTTTCATGTTTTGTATTATATTTTTTTAGTTCAGCTAGATTCTTATTCGTGCCTTCTGTAAACTAATCATTTTATTTAAGTTCATTATTTGTTTAGTTAAATCTTCTTTGAACTGATTGAGTACCTTGTCAATTTGGTATTTTGACTCCTATCCCATTGTATGATTCCATGCTTGGTTTTTGATTACCTCTTTGGCTCATGCCTAACTTTTTGGGGAGTTTGGGGCTTTTGGAAACAGTTTTTTTTTTTTTTTCACCTTGTTTTCTCATGTTTCTGCACAAAGATTTTCTTGCGAGTATGGAGATCACTTTACCGGCCACTTTCTAATGACACACTCTGGGTATGCATGACTGTGGGCCTTTGCCTCTGTCTCAAGATCAACTCACCTTTGTTAATTTGGTGAGGGGAGGGTGCAGTACAATTGCCCTGCACCCAGTTCTCTTGTCTGAGTTGAATCAAGTCCCCCTCCCTGGGATTTGGCGTTAGCATTTCAGACTGCTTAATTTTTCTTCTGTATTTTACTTAGTTTCTCCTGAAAATTTTAATCTAACCTATGATAATCTCAGAGAATTATCTCTGCAACTAAGTTATCACAGACTTCACTTTCTGGACTCTAATCAGCTGCCTTGTGTGAATAAAGTCTCTGTAGAGGAGTGGAAGTTTGTTGGCAAGGCATATCCTTTCTGATGATACATATAACTTTGTGATCACATGATCCAGGCATGGAAATGTTCTCAGTCTCTGTAAGAAATGCTGACATCTTGAAGTGAGGTTGAATATTGTATTAGCTTATTGCTGTCACACATATCACACATTGTTCTTTTAATGGCTTAAAACAAATTTACCACTGTATATTCCTGAAGATAATTTAGATTTATAGGTCTGAAGTTCAAAATCAAGTTCTTAAATCAAGGAGTGGGTAGGATTGTGTTCCTTATGTAGGCTCTTGGGGATAGTTCTTTTTCTATTAAAGCCTATAGATAATTGAATTATTTTGCTTTGGGTTCCTTCTTCCATCTTGAAAGACAGCTATGCAGCATCATCAAATCTTTTTCTGATGTTGACTGTTCTGGTTTCACCCGCATTTAAGTGATTCTACATATTCTAAGGTAATCTTTTCTCATGGTCAACTAATTTGTAATCTAATTCCATTCATAACTTTGAATCTCTCTTGTCATGTAATGTAATACATTCCCAGATTCTGGAGGTTGATTATGAACTCTTTTGGGGGATTAATATTTTGGCAATGGCAGATATTATTAACATAATTCTTTTTTTACATTTACAACTGGCTCAGACTGTATAATAACTTTGTGGTTGGTTA
>PVIR01040456.1:0-13328 GCA_004026965.1 Petromus typicus | reverse complement strand
ACAATATGCATATACCATATTTTCAGTTTTTTCTTTTTAAATTTACTGAATATAACCCGGAATTTCTGAATTCCAAATAAATGTTTTGTACAACAGACTTGGCAACAGACTGATGCTGACCTAACAATAGGTTGGCAACTTTTCCCACAGTGGCCTTTCAATCTGCTTAATAACAAGTCCTTTACTGTTTCTGTCACTCTCCTAGAGGTTGGTCTATTGCCCTCCTTTTTATACAATCTGGGCAAACCGACTGGTAACTGCAAGAGTAGTGTCAATGAAGCAGTCGGTCCACATAGAGCTCGAGACAAAAGAGTCTAGGAGATTTCCTGGCTTCTCCACACACTTATCCCAACATATCTCCATAAAATATGTACCAGTACAATGAACTAAGCCTTTTGCTCTTTGGCTGCCACCAGGTGCTACAACTCTGCTTCGTTGTCCTCGTCAAGTTCTGCCATTGTCTGTATAAGGTTCATTTTTAGTTTTTTTGAGACTGGTACTGAACTCAGCCTGGGACTCAGAACAATCCTCCTGCCTCAGCCTCTGAGTGGTAGGATTACTGACCCAGCATTTGGGGTATGTGATTACCGGGGCTCGAACTCGGGATTTTCCGCCTGCTAGGCAGACGCCAGAACTATTGAGCTAAATCTCCAGTCTATACCAAACTCTTAAAACCTTCAATAAACTTGTTAATGAATTATTCAAGATAGGCGGCTCTCAAAGCCAGAGGACCACCTAAAGGGCAGGCTCCACCTCCCAGAACACATTGTAACTAGGCCACACCCCCTAAGGAGGCCAACCCACAAGGCCCCGCCCCTCAGCCCACAACCACCAACGCCGGGCCACATCTCTCAGAACATGCCAATTACAAGGCCCCGTCCACCAAGGTAAGCCAATAACCTTCAGGATACGCCAACATGCAGGTCCCGCCCCTCAGAACGCGCCAACGGCCCGGCCCCGCCTCTCGCGGCTGGCTAACGGCCGGTCCCGCCCCCGCGTGCGCAGAGACGTACGGACGCCGGCGTCTTCGCGGGCTGAGGTGGCAGCGGCTCTTCCACCATGGAACTCCCAGCGATGTCAGAGCTGATGGTGCTGTCACTGCTGGTCGGGCTGCTGGCCCTGATGGCGACGGCGGCGGTGGCGCGGGGGTGGCTGCGTGCGGAGGAGGAGAAGAGCAGCCCGCCCGTCGGTACGTTCGGCAGCGGCAGTAGAGGCGCTGCGTGGTCTGGTTGCGCTGCTGCCCGCTGGGCCGGGGCTCTCGGGCCCGGTCCCAGCTGGTGGACGGGAGGTTCCGCTCCCGAGCTGCGGTGCTGCCCGCTGAACTAGTTGCACTCTGCGTTGGGACGAGCAGAACCAGGGCTGTGTTGGTGCCCAGAGCTGCTGCGAGGGCTCTGGGGACTCGAGCGCGCCGCATGTTCGCGATATTACAAAATGGGGGCGGATAGGGGTCGACCTGCCGTGCTCCTCAGATTACCTGGTATTCCGGCACAGGTTTAGGGAGCTTGAATAAATGCAGTAGAAAAGTGTGTCTAAAATGCCTATTTGGAATCTAAATCTGTGAATTCTAAGCTTACAAAAGTGCAAGTGAAAAATATATGCAATTGCCACGTGCGTACCTGTATTTCAGCATTCTGGGAGGCCGAGGCCAGACGGTTTCATGGTGGGAAACTTAGGATAATGTTCCCCCAAAAAAGTAGTGGAGATGAAGCTTAGGACCTGGATTCATTCCCTGCTACTGCAAAATAAATAGGGCAGTAAATTTCACAGAACGGTTGGTACTGGAAACAAGTTCCCTAGTTTGGGGCAAAGGTAGGGAACCGCGGGATTTTTTTGTTGTTATTGATTAGGTGTTGGGGGCCTTAAACAGGCCCCTCTACCTGTGAGCTACATGCCATCCTATTTTGTGCTGTCCCGAAGGATGGCAGTGTTAAAAGAATTTGCCAGGAAGCCAAGGTAGAAAGAGGCAAAATTCCTGAAGGCCAGGAGTCCCAAAACGGCACTCGGTGCAACTCAAAGGCCTGAAGGCGCTTTTAGAGCAGCCAGGTTGTATTTATGCAAAAGCGAGGGCCAGCTTTGCTGGCACAGGGTCAATGCTCAACACATGTTGACTGTGAGTTCCTAAAGCCCCCTGCCCTTGATGCATGTATTAGGTACTTTCTGTCCATATTATCTTGTCCAAGTCTCTGGATCTCTCTTCAGGGAAACCTAGAGCCAGATCAATTACATGACTCCTCCAGGGCCTCCAGGTTCAGTTGTGCTCTTTGTTCCTCATGTTTGGGGAGCCACGTGCTCCTGGCTGTGCTGTGGGGCTGTCCAGCTGCCCCAGCCTGGCGACAGGACCTCTTCTAATTTGCATTGAGGTGCTCTGCCAACCAGCAGGAAGCAGCCTCATCCAGGTCATACTGTGGCAACGAAAAATCCAGACCCAGGCCAGTTCCAAAGCCTCTGTTTTTGCAGACGTCACAGACTTTCTCTCCTCGAGCACAAGGCCACACATGCTTCATCTCTTGCTGTCCACTCAGTCGGGACCTGTGGAGTCACAAGTGGGAGCGAGCGAATGGCTAAGTGGTGTTATTTCCTATAGCCCCCAAAGCAAATGGACCCAAGAAGCCAGGATCCAAGAAGCAGAAGCAGCAGCGGATTCGCAAGGAGAAGCCTCATCAGCACAACTTTTCCCACCGCCTTCTGGCTGCAGCACTGAAGGTATAAGGGTCCTCATGGGTCTCCACGCACAACACACAGGACCCACACCTGCTATCCTTCCCCTTTGTCATCATCTGTGGTGTTTCAGACCCTGCTGCCTGTGGCTGCAGTCAGTGGCCGTCCCTGTCCTGTCCCTCCTCTGCCCAGCCCATCTGCAGCTTGCCAGTCATCCGTCCGGCATTGGGGCTTCAGGTTTGGCTTCGCTGTCTGTTCACACTTCCTCCATCCTTTGCCCAGAGTCACAGTGGGAACATATCGTGCATGGACTTCAGCAACAACGGCAAATATCTGGCCACCTGTGCAGATGATCGCACCGTCCGCATCTGGAGCACCAAAGACTTCCTGCAGCGGGAGCATCGCAGCATGCGAGCCAACGTGGAACTGGACCACGCCACCTTGGTGCGCTTCAGCCCTGACTGCAGGTGGGACAGGATGGAGCCTTAGATTTGCCCACAGAAGCCCAGCCCAAGCTTCTGGCCTTCCCAGATCTGGTTGAGGGTAGTAAGGAAAGTTCAGGGTCTCCTGAGGGGCAGGAAGAGAGCGTCCAGGTGGTGTGAGCGCTGCCTGAGGTTTCCTGGATGGCTGTAGCATTAAACAGCAAGGACCCAAAGAGCCCGAGGCCTCTTTTGACTTCCAAGGCCAGGCTTACAAGGCAGAACCGGGAGCCCTCAGAGTTTTTTGAAACTTGGAGAGAAGGTAAAGGAACCAGGAGATTGGATCCAGAGCTTTTTCTCTGAGCTACATCCCAGCCCTTTTTTTTTTATTTTGAGACTTGGTCTCAAACATTTGATATCCCTGCCTCAGCTTCTCAGAGTGCTAGAATTGCAGATGTGCACTTTTAAATATTTTCGGATATTTTAAACCAAGATGTTACATTGTAAGGCCACAGAGTAGGGCCTGAAGGGAGATCTTGATTCTGAGAAATCCAGCACAGGACCTAGAACCCTAGGCCTCCATCCCCAAGTGAGAGGGACCTGTCTGCTCTGTCTCTAGGGCCTTCATTGTCTGGTTGGCCAATGAGGACACCCTTCGGGTCTTCAAGATGACCAAGCGAGAAGATGGAGGCTTTACCTTCACAGCCACCCCGGAGGACTTCCCTAAAAAGCACAAGGCACCCGTCATCAACATTGGTATTGCTGACACAGGTGAGAGACAGTAGAGCTTGCTCAGGGCTTGAGAAAACGACCTGACCCAGATTGTCTTTGGAGTGAGTTGTTGGTACCTGAGTGTTTTGTTTGGCTTCAGTGTGACCAAAGGGCTGTGGCTCTTAGCAGCCTGGCTCTGTCCTCCCTACAGTCCCAAGAGCCATAGGATGTCCCCAGAGGAGGCAGAGTCGAACTGTAATCTTCGGCCCATCCTTATCTGCAGTAACCCTTGGCCTGGGTGAGGATCATGGGTACTTTGGACAGCAGAAGCCGCATCAGTGTCTCTTTGGAGAATGTCAGTGGGTCAGTCACTGCCTTTGGCTCCTATCCCTGCTCTCTCCTTAGGAAAGTTCATCATGACAGCCTCCAGTGACACAACTGTCCTCATCTGGAATCTGAAAGGCCAGGTGTTGTCTACCATTAACACCAACCAGATGAACAACAGCTATGCTGCCATATCCCCTTGTAGCAGGTGAGGAAGGAGCTGGGGTATCAGGTGTAAGGCCCATTTGGGCACAGAGCAGAGAGGAAGTGTGTGGGTGGGTGTGTGCTCAGGGTGGGGTCTTGGGATGCTTAGATATGTCCCAGCTCTCCCTGTTCCAATGATGGGATGTCATGCAAGCTGCCAGTCCTCACTCTGTCTACACAGCTGCAAATAGTTAGAAGGTAGGCTAGTTAGAAGGTAGGATTGAGGTGCACACAGAAGTACTTGGTATTTTTTACTTTATTTTGTTTTGGTTTTTTGGCACTGGGGATTAAACCCAGGGTCTTTGCACTGAACTACATCACTACCCCTTTTTCAAATTTTTATTTCAAGTCAGATTCTGCATGAGTCAATAAGTTGCCCAGCATAGCCTTAAACTTGAGATCCTTTTGCCTTAGCCTCCCAGAGTGCTGAGATTCCAGGTGTGTGCACCACCATGCCTGGTTTTAGAAGCACTTTGTAACAGGTCCCTTGGGTTGGGGGATAGGGCAGGGATGGAACTTTTGCCTAGTCTGTGCAAGCCTCTTGGTTTGTTCCCCAGCACTGAAAAAAAATGCCTTTTTTAAAGGAAAGATGTTTCAGGGGTTTATAAGTATAAGATGTCCTTCAAATCCAGTTTTCAAGGAAGCTGGGTTTTGTGGCAGGTTTGTGGCCTCGTGTGGCTTCACCCCAGATGTGAAGGTCTGGGAAGTCTGCTTTGGGAAGAAGGGGGAATTCCAGGAGGTCGTGCGAGCCTTTGAACTGAAGGGCCACTCGGCAGCAGTTCACTGCTTCGCCTTCTCCAATGACTCCCGGAGGTGAGTGAGCAATTGCGCCCGGTGTCCTCTGTCAGTGGCTTCTGGGGCTTGCGGCGGGCGGGTGCCTGGCCCTCATGGAAGCAGTCGGGTGTCGGGCTGCAGTCCCTCACATTGTCTGGGGTCTTCTGTGCCAGGGGGTGGTGTTGAGGCTTGGGCTATAATGTCCCATGTTGCAGGATGGCCTCCGTGTCCAAGGACGGCACATGGAAACTGTGGGACACTGACGTGGAATACAAAAAGCAGCAGGACCCCTACTTGCTGCGGACAGGCCGCTTTGAAGAGGCGAGCACCATGCCATGCCGCCTGGCACTCTCCCCTGACAACCACGTCTTGGCCTTGGCCAGCGGCACCAACATTCATCTCTACAACACACGGCGTGGCGAGAAGGAGGAGAGCTTCGAGCAGGTCCACGGGGAATGTATCGCCGACCTGGCCTTTGACATCACTGGCCGCTTGCTGGCCTCCTGTGGGGACCGGGCCGTGCGGCTCTTCCATAACACGCCAGGCCACCGGGCAGTGGTGGAGGAGATGCAGAGCCTGCTGAAGCGCCCATGCAGTGACAGCACCCGCCAGAGACTGCAGCAGCAGCTGGCCCAGGCCCAGGATGCCCTCAAGAGCCTGGGTGCCCTGAAGAAGTGACTGGCTCAGGCAGGGTCCTGCCGCCTGTGACCACTGCTGCCACTTTCTTCCCAGGTGCTCCCAGGTGAGACACCTTCCAGGAGTCCTGATCTTCTTACTGGTCTGTCTCATTGAACATACTCTTGCCTACTTAGAGCTCACTCTCTCTGTATTGGCTCTGACTCCTCCTGGACCAGAGGGCAAGGTGCTTCTCTCCTGGGTGCAGGAGCTGCCTTCTGTCCTCATACAGCTCCAAGGAGAAAGTTGAGGAATGAAGAATTTGTCCTTGTGACAGCGTGCCCTGATGCCCAGAGAAGTTCGTAAATACAGAGGTGCCATCTCAGAACACCAAACTAGGCAGCAGCTTTGCAGGGTGAGACTTCGAGAACCTTCAGGCAACAGAGCAGAGCAGTGAGGCCCTGGGAAGCTAGTCTGCCCTGGGACCAGGTTCCTAACACCGGAAAAAAGGAAATGGAAAGGGTTTCATTCTGGGCTTCTGTTTTCTTTGCACAATGGAGAACACTGATGCGGCTCCCTCCACAGAAGCTCCGAGTGAAGTGAGAAGCAGGTCCTCATACTTCGGAGGCCAAGGCAGTCAGTCAGTGTCATTAACAACCAGCTACAAGTAGGGGTCAAACAGTAGGGGGCGACCAAACTCCAAACAGCTTCCCAGAGTGCTGGTTGCAGACATGCGCCGCTGCCTGGAACCTCATATTTTGTGCTCAGGTGGGCTTTGCACTTTGTGAAGGATTAGTGTTATCTTTTTGAAGGTCACATCCTCCTTCAGGGGCCCCTTCAGCTCGATACTTATGTGAGCACCTACCCTGAGTGGCCCAGCATTAGACAGGATGGTAAATGTGAAGAAGTGGTCTCTGCCTTTGAAGAGGCTAGGGCAAAAAGACGACCATGAGTTCAAGGCCAGCCTGGGCTACGTAGTGAGATCCTGTCACAAAACAGTTTGAATTGGGTATTTGGGGACTCTTTGGCTAGGGAGAGGCCAGGAGATGAGGACTTTGTAGGATTTGAGGTGAGGCAAAATATATTCACCAAGACCCCAAGTCTCGATCTCTTGACCAAAACTGAGGCCTGCCCCAGTTGTCCCCAGTGCTGTCAAATGTCGGCACAAGTCTCAGCCTCGCCGTGGTCCTTGATTGCTCTGTTTTCTTGACACCCTCCGTCCAGCACCACTACCTCATCCTCCTTTTTGCTTGTGTTTCAGGTAACACGCAGAGCCTGCCCTCTGTCCCCTCTGCCACCGTCCTGGCCCCAGCCACTGTCACCCAGTGGGTTCTCTTTCCTCTAATTCCTGGTTAATTTGCCTTTTGGCACAACAGACCAATCTTTGGACAGTGTAAAACACATCCCGGTGCTCCTTTCCAAGGTTTTCCTCTACTCTTGGCACAAACTCCGCAGTTCTCACCCTGCCTCTCAGTGCTGTACAGCCTTGCTGTGTCCCTCTGTGACCCCTTCCTGCTGGCCAGTGGTGGCGTTCCAGCAAGGGCAAGCTCTGCAGCCTCACATAGGCGCTTGCCTTGCTGGCTGCTGAGCGGAGGGGCTTTTGTTCTCTCTGTTGACAGCTGGCAGGCTGGCCACAACTCGGCTCTTGGTATCTTTATACTCCTGCCCGCCACGTCTGAAGCTGCTACCTTGTTCTACTGATCGTCACAAGCCCCACAGCTGCAGGCAGCTTGTTCGGATGTCTGTCTGCTTCAGGGCTGTGAATCTCAAGTGGATTCTAGAATGGCTGGAGACTGGCGAGCTAGAGGCGGGGTCCTAGACGGGCTGGGCAGGCTGCTGCTTTCTCTTAAGGTTCCAGCGCAAGGTGCCTGTTCAGAGAAGCTTGCCATTGGCTTCTTACTAAAAACAGGCACCTTGAGGACCACACGAGACACTGATGTGGACGGGATGTGACCTGCCAGTCAAGTATTGGCAACGTGAGGACTGAAGAACCCACGGGTGTGAGCTGCCCAGGGACAGAGTCCTTGTCCGTGTGGAACATTGTCCCAGCACAGCAGCTGTGGCAGTTGGGGACTGCAGGCCTGGAGTGGTGGGTGGAGGGGTTGGTGTCCTGCCCATGTCACGTGCTCCCAGTCTCCACTGTCGGCTTGTGTCCATAAGAAAGATGAACCCGCCTGGCCTGGTGGCTGCTTGATTGTCAGAAGAATAAAACTGACACTTTACTTGGCACACCTGCCTGGAGAAGTGTCTCTGGCTTATTCCACACTAGGTTCAGCTAGGGGAAGGACTGTGGGTGTTGAGTTACTAAAGTCAGACCTCTGGGTGCAGTTGTAGCTGTGTCACGTACCGACTTGAGACCAAGAGCAGGAGATAACTTGGCCTCTGAGTTATTCCTCATCTGTAAAATGGGAATAAATTCTACCTACCCTGCTGCATTGTGAGTTTCTGAGTAAACACTGCAGAAAGCTTGTACAGTCTCTTAAGGCCTGGAAGTGCTTCCTAGAGATAGGGCTGCTTCTCATAACCATAATGAAAGTGGATACTAATGCAGAGTAGCGATTGCTAAGTTTCTTAAAGTCAGTCTTTGTGAATAAAGGAAGCACAAATATTTTAGTATTACTGTTTCAACTTATTTGAGTTTAAAATTTTTCAAAGCAGAGAGTTGGGATAGCTGGGGATGTAACTTAGGGGTAGGGCTTTGCCTGGCATAACGAAGGCTCTGGGCTCCATCCTTACCATTGCCAGGCCCCCTACAACAGTTGGGGAAGCATTTAAAACTGTGGCCTATTGTTAATAGTCATCAAAAACAAAAAGTCAAGCAAGATGGTATGTGCCTGAGAGGCCAAGGCAGGAGGATCACTGCTGGTTGAGACCCTGTTTAAAAAAAACAAAATTGAGCTCAGCCCAGACAAATTGTAGGCAGGATCCTGTTTCGGAATTAGAGATTTAAAGGAGTAGGGATGTAGCTTGGTAATGGCCCTGCATTCAAACCCCTTTCTTCCCAAATCGTACATTTAGACAGTAGCCGTGATCACTTTAGTGTCTGTCAGGGAACTTCTGCAAAAGTGATATTCAAGCCCAGACTAGGAGACCAGTGTATAGACCCTGGTTTCCATCCCTAGTGCTCATCCTCCACCAAGAAAAACAGTAACGGGAGCACTGATATTAAAAGTGTTCTATAAGTGGAGGTGAATAGCACAGTGTTAGGATGAATTGTCAGGGATGGTGGGTTATTTCACATAGTGCAAGATAGACCCAAATAGGCTACATAACTAGATACTTAATTCTGGGGTTCGTTTAATTTTGGGCTTGCTCTCAGGGCATATCTTGGGTGGAGGCCCGCGGAGAGTATCAGGAACAGGCCCTGTAGCTGAAGGCAGTGTTGTAGGTGCAGGCCCGCGGAGACACTCAGGAACAGCCCCTGTAGCTGAAGGCAGTGTTGCTCCACAGATCCCTGGGCAGAGCCTTATGAGGTGCCAACCACCAGGCCCTTTTCTCTTCCAGCCTCAGACTCCACTCCTGGGGCTCATGAAAAGGATTCTGGCCTCTGCTCTGCCTTCCAGCCAGAACATGCAGTGAGAGATACTCACATGTGCTTGTTTATGTATTTGAGTGCTAAACCCTTAATCTCTACCATCTCGGTATTATTTTTTGCCTTGGTCATTTTTAGTTGTTTGTTTTTTGAGACCAAGAGCAGACTACACTTTTGTGTAGTTCAGGCTGGTCCTGAACTCAGCCTCAAACTCAGGGATTGTTGTATGTGGTTATCAGGGATCAAACCCAGGACCCTGTGCTTGCAAGGCAGGTGCCAAAACCACTGAGCTAAATCCCTAGCCCTGCCTTGGTTAAGCAGCAAGCAGGGATTCAACCCGGGACTTGAGTGTGGAGCTTGAGTTTTGGCCTTGTCACCAAGAACGAAGTTCCTGAGACAGGGACTTCATAGTCTTGGGAAGCTGCCTTGGATTTGTTTTATTGCTATTGCACTGTGAATTAGCATATAGTGGGCAGCTCACATTTGTTACTTAAAGAGATCAACGATAGTCCTGACTGCCCAGCAGTGAATAAACTCACAGTGACCACCTCTCACCCACCCACCACACAGTTGTGCTGCCAGCAGTCAGGTGTGGTGTTGCACACCTGTAATCCCAGTATTCTGGGAGGCTGAGACAAGCGGTTTGTAAATTCAGGCCCAGCCCAGACAGCAGGAAGTTTAGTTACTTAGTGAGACCTTGTCAAAAACTTTTAGATTTAACAATGTAGCTCAGTGCGTAGGTCCTAGGTTCAATCCCCAGTATTGGGAGAAAAGGGAAGGAAAAGGGGGGGACATCACTGTGGGGCATTCTGTACCCTATAAATAATTGTTTGTCTGTTGGTCCCCACTTCAATCATTCCCTTACACAGACATGGAAGCCACCCACCTGGAGGTAGCAGATGTAGGATCTTGGGGACAAAAAGAGAGAAAATGGGCATCTGGGTGTTCATGGCAGGGATGGCGGCGTGCTGAGGACATGTGGAAGCAGGGTCTAGAGTGAGGGCCGCGGAGTAAAAGGACGCTCCAGGGGGCTAGAGTGTGGCTCACATGCACAAGGCTTGGGTTTGATCCCTAGCAGAAGGAAGAAGCAAAGGAACTTGGAGGAGGAAGAGAGGGAGGGAGGGGAAAGGAAAAATGGGAGAAACTCAAGGGAAGCCTAGCCAGGTCGGGACAGGGTCAGAAGTCAGACGCAACTGCCTGGTGTTGAGCCATGAGCCTGCACTGGGAGTCTCCCAGAAAGGGAGAAGTCTTGAGAGTTGGTGAATCTCCTTCGCCTCAAGGGCAGGGAGTTCACTTGCTCACCTGTGTGTCACCCACCTTGTCCACTGCAGGTTGGGGTTCAGTCACCAGGTATGAGAAACGTCTTATGCACCACCTTTGATCCTGTTACGTCTGACAAGATCCTGTCCACTCTTTCCCACCTCAGGCAGGCAGGCAGATGCTCAGCCATGTGCTTATCAGGCCCTGGTACTGGTTGCTTAGGATTAGTTCAGCATTTCTCTGAGAAATACAGAAGTTTCTCTAGACGTGGGAGACGCAAGCACGATCGACCTCCTCTCTTCATGTTCCCTAAAACACTGCTATAGGATCAAGCCACACTGTAGGGCTCAATAAATGCCCATTTGAAAGCGCCAAGGGCCAACATGCTGTTGAGCTATGCTGACGATAGAACAGTCTTCAGATATTTATTGAGTACTTGTGGTGTTTGTAGACACAGGCTTTGGAGTAGTATATCCACTCTCTTTTTAGAGGTCAGCTTCAGCTGTTTTTGTTTTGTTTTTTGAGACAGGGTCTTGCTTTGTAGTTCAGGCTGGCCCTGACCTCAGCCTTGAACTCACAGCAATTCTCCTGCCTCTGCTTCCCAAGTGCTGGGATTTCTTTTTTTCTTTCTTTTTATTTTTAGGTTTTTTGAGACAGGGTCTCGCTTTGTAGTTCAGGCTGGTCCCGAGCTCAGCCTCAAACTCACATCACAGCAATCCTCCTGCCTCTGCCTCCTGAGTGCTTACAGGCATAGATTACAGGCATGAGCCGCCGTGCCTGGCACTGTAGTTTGCGGTACTGATTGCCGGTGGGCATGAGTCACCACGTGCAGTATTATTGCATGTGGTTACAGGGATTGCACCTGGGCCTTTGCACTTGCAAGGGTGGAGGGCGGGGATTTAGCTCTGTGGTTCCTGACCCTGTCTCAAAAAAAACCAAAAACAAAAACAAAAAAAGAACCAGAACCACTGAACTAAATCCCCAGCCCTTGTTTTGGTTTTGTGGTACTTGGGAACTCAAGATCTCAGGGCCATTTCACCACTGAGCTAAATCCTTAGCCCCCCTCCACCTTGGGGACTAAACCTAGGGGCTTTGCACTGAGCTACATTCACAGCTGTATGTCTCATCTGAGGAAGGATCTCCTTAAGTAGCTAAATTACTCAGGCTGTACTCAGTTGTGATCTTCCTGCCTCAGGCTCCTGGTGATGGGAATTATAGACACGTAACACCGTAGCATGTGCCTAGCACTGAACCCTTTAAAAAAATTGAGATAAAGTCTCCCAAAGTTGCCCAGGATGTGTTAGAATTTTAGATCCTCTTGTCTTCGCCTCCAGGGTAAGTGGGATTATGGTCTGTGCAACCACATCTGGTGAACCAAAAGCTCTTTAAAAGCAAAAACAACCTGGTCACTGGGAACAGACCCCTGCCAAGATGTAAGTCATTCGATCAACAACTGTTGAGTTACATGACAGGGAAGTAGAGTGCTAAGTACGAAAAAGAATATCCCCTAAAGTGTGAATCTGAACTAGATGTGGAAAAGTTCTTCGTTCATCAGGTAAAGAGATAAGCGAATTTTAGGTAGGAAACAGGTAGTGTGAAGGTGGGAAGGTATGCTAAAACCAGGCCTGACATTCCCTGTGGTTGGAGCAGTCTTTTTACCTCAGGTACAGGCCTGGGATGGTGCACAGCCTTAGTTCCATTAGTCAAGTGCATAAAATATTCATTGAAGAAGCAAGAGCAGGTAGGTAGTGACCTCCAAATCTCTTGGAAAAGACTGAGGACCCTACCCACCAGCTGTGCTTCGCACCTTGCCCCGTGCACAGCACGTGTGTGGCCAGCTACCCTCGCACCCCCACCGACCTAGAAAGCCCTAGAGACGCCAGGGGCGGGGCGCGCAGGCGCGCTGAGGCCTCGAGCCCCAAGGGGGCGGGCAAGTGCGCGCGCTCCCTCGCGCACGCGCGCTCGGAGGGGGCGACGGCCCCCGTGACGCTCTGGCGGCGGCGCGTGAGGCGCGCGATTCCCCGCGTCTAGGGACCAGTGTCCCGACTGCCGCCGCCATGTCGGGCCGCTCCGTCCGGGCCGAGACCCGTAGTCGGGCCAAAGATGACATCAAGAAGGTGATGGCGGCCATCGAGAAAGTGCGGAAATGGTGAGAAGCAGGAGTCAAGGGTGCGGACTGCGTAGTTGCGGGCTCAGGCCCCGTAGAGCGCCACACTAGCTGGCAGGGTGGGAGCCGAGCGGCCGGCGCTGGGGGAGGGGGGTGTAGGAGAAGGCGGGAGGAATGTGCGCCGGCGTCGACGTCGGCGTCAGGTTAGAGGGCACGCCAGCGGTGGCCAATCAGAGGACCGCACGGTTCGTGCACCCGCCCACCTGTCGAGGTCGCCGGTTTCCGGGTTCCTGTCTCAGTTGAAGATTCTGGTATTGCGCATTTGGTCTTGGCACTTCCCTACCCGGTCTCAGTTTCCAAACTGACCGGTTATAGTAGTGAAGCATCACGAAGTGGTTTCGGCCCACCACATTGAAAGCGCTCCATTTACCAAGTCGTTGAAATTTCGTAAGAAGTTTTTTGGACAGTCTTAACTGCCATCGGAGTGAATGTGGTCGTCGGAATGAAAACCTCGCTCCTTTCTCAAATACTAGGGGTCTTGTCACCCTGTGCCTTTGGGTCTGTTTCTTTTGGTGCCCTGGGAGCCGTCCGGGGTCGTTGTAAGAGGCGTCAGTAAAGTTCATTGAAGACGCCGATTGAGTGATTTTTTTGTTCTTTTCTTGTGGTGCTGAGGATTGAACCCAGGTCTTCTCTCTGAACTACATCCCCAAGCCTCTTTTTTTTT
>PVIR01040455.1:0-13331 GCA_004026965.1 Petromus typicus | reverse complement strand
CCCGCAGGGGAGCCCGAGGCAGGGCCGTGTTCACGCCTTTCTGTGTGCTCTGCGGCGTCTGTCCGCCTCTCCTCCCAGAAGGCACACTTCTCCAGGGACTGCGTCACTGTTCAGTGTGAGGTTCAGCGGTTCAGCCTTTCCCTGTCCACAGGACAGCATGTTTCTTTAGATTTCTGACACTTGACTATATATATATATAAATATTCAGGGCTTTTGTAGGGTTTCGCAAACCTTAGAATGGAATGAACTTGGACAGATATATTAATACGTATAAGTACATTTTAATGTTGCTAGGCATATAATCAGATGCATAATTAACTTACATATGCTCTTATATAAGTTATTATGATTATTATCCATTAGAATGGAGGTATTATTTCTCATTTGTTCACAATATAATTTCAAGTTTTTGCTTTTTGCTGGCATTCTTCTCACAAAGACAAAATATGTTTAGTGAACAGTAATGTTTCAGTGAGTGTAGATGCCAAGTTAAGTGCAGCTGTACTTGAGCTGATATACAAATGAAGCTGCCAAACGGCCTGGGGATGCGGCTCAGCGTTAGAGCGTTTGTCTAACATCTGCCAGGTTCTGGGTTCAATCAAGAAAAAGACCTAATAACTGCGAGCTCAAACTGTTTAATGACATTTGCCCAACAGGAGGCTGCATATGTGATGCGGTCCCAGAAGATTTTAATGCCTATCACCGAGTACTGCAGTAAATACCCTTCCATGGTGATGCAGCGCATCACTTAGGAGCTGATGCCGACAGACCTGCCGCTCTGCAGTCAGGTAAAAGTGCAGCTCAAACAATTATGCGTTGCACATAATGACTCCATAATGACTGTAAATGACTGTTGAGGATTTGTATGTTTGCTGTGTGTTTGGTTACTGTCTCAGAGACCATGTTCCTTCTACTCAGGTAGAAATAGGTTCACTGCTAGCCTCAGGCGGGTCTTTTGGGACATGTTCCAGAAAGGGCAGTGTTGTCGAAGGAGATGACAGCTCCAGGGGTGGTGCTGTCCCTGAAGACCTTGCAGTGGGGTGAGGAGTGGAGACAGAAGACCGTGACCGTGATGATCTACACCCCACATAGCCCTAGGGCAACATGTGTTTCAGTTTTTACAAAAAAAGATTATACTAAAAATACTTATATACAAAATATATATCTTCTCTATTTTCACCCTTTTTTTTGAGACAGAGTCTCGCTTTGTAGTTCCAGCTGGCCCCGAACTCACTATGTAGCCCAGGCCAGCCTCAAACTCACAGCAATCCTCCTGCCTCTCCCTCCTGAGTGCTGGGATTACAGGTGTGAGCCACCATGCCTGGCACTGTGATGTGTGGTTATCAGGGATTGAACTCAGCACCTTGTGCTTGCCAAGCAGATACCAGAATCACTGAGCTAAATCCCTGGTCCTTCATCCATTCTTTATCACTGGCTTTTTTGCTTTGACCTCTATAAATACCAGCCAACCACAATAAAAACAATCACAAATACAGAAAGAATTAAAAGATCCACTTACTGGCATCTCCGACAGATGCTAGGCTCATATTGTCCTGTCATCTCAGTATGGCCACCAGATGTCACTTAAAGATGAGAATATGATGGCAAAGCATAACTACACTAATGTAGTGAACTTAGTTTTTTTAGTTTTTCTCAACTCATAAATTTATGCCTGAGAACTGTCCATTATCTTATTATCTCTTTGACACTTAAGAGATTTTTAGTTATCTCATCAATAGAGATAATGTATAAAACCCAGTCCACCATTAATGGTACACATTTGTAATGTCTCTGAATTATAGTCCTCCACCAACCCCCAACCATCTCATTCCAATTTGCCACATGCAAACAAGCTCATAGACTAATTATTCTTTATGTTTCTTCTATTAAGAACCAAATATTTATAAATCATCATATTTTTCCAAATTCATGACTAATCAAAGACTCCTTTGTGTGCCTTGTGATTTCATTCTCTCTCAGTTAAGTAGCCAGGAAATTCTTGGAGTTCTATCCTCTGGGTGTCTTATACCTTTATCTTCCCTCCATTCACACTACTACAACCTCAGACTTTGAGGTCATATGCTTTTCTTGTTGAGACCTTCATCACCTCTGGAAAGACTTCATAAATTATCTCCACACTATATAGTCTTTGGATAAAACAAGTTGATTCCTCCTCTTGCATTCTTCCTCCTTCTTTCTGGAATATTTTTAGTGATTGTCTTGTTTGTGAACATACCCTCAAACTTTCTCAAATTTGGTGTCACGGAGTTGTTTTGTAGTCTTTACTCCCCATGCCTACTATTACCTGGTGTGACTATGCCTGTTGATTGTCTCAAATATACTTGCACAAAAGTAATGCATAGGAAATCTGCTGTATCTGCTCTGGATGAGTCGCCTCAACTTTGACCTCCTTAGTAGATGTCACTGTGTGTCCCACTTCAGAAAATGATAGAAATCCCTATTTTCAAGACACACAACTCAATCACTATATCAAAAACTGTAGGGGTTTGTGTTTTATCAGGTCCCTGAGGTTATTTTGATGTAAGATAATTTGAGAAACATATGAATAGGTAATATTGTCTCATTTTTTGCACTTGCACAGCAAGTTTTTAAATCTATAATTGTGGCACTTCCCATATTATACTATAATATTTCAGTTATTTTATTAAGCAATTTGTTCTTCATTTGTAAGTGGTGAACAAAAAGGAATATTTAATGCATACCAGTAATCCTTGTGATCCCTTTATAGTCAGGACCGCCATTACCTGCCAGAATTGGCCTGCTTTCAATATCCTTCACCAGCCTTGGGAGAAATGAGCATTCTGTAAATCACTGTTATTCTTACTCGAATTTTCTTCACAAGTCAGAAGGGAATATCATGAGCACAAGTGTGAATTTGTTTGGCTCAAAACACTTCTTAACTTCTTCTGTAATATGTTCATGATGTTTCCTTATATGTCAGCAAAGATGGGTTGTTCTTTACAAGATGCACATATATTCTATTGAAATCTTTTGCCATTTTGTCATTGACTACAACTCACTATGGATTTATCTACTTCATCTGACATATGAAGAAAGAGAAATCTATCATTTCATGGAATTGTTGCTTCTGGTAATCCTCTGGTGGTGAGTGATAAGGTCCAGGAACACACACTCTGCTTTGACTACCTTTGGCATCTGCTAATGCTCATAATTGGGAGGACTTACCTTGTTTTGCATGTCAACCATGGACTTTTGTCCATTTTTGTCGAGATTCTTAATGCAGAGACATGGTCCTGTAGTGTATTAAGGCCACAAATAGTGACTTAGTAGAAATCTACCCCAGCAAAGACACGATCAAGTAATGATGGTGGGCCAGTTTTCAGGTGCAGGGCAGGATGCAGGGTGTGGACCATTACAGGATACTGCCTGTGGTCATGTTATGTCTAGGCTTTTGCAGTTCTCTGACAATAGGTTCACTGTAGCGAATGAAGTAGATACCCCAGAGTGAGATCTCCACAGGAGGAACATATGGTGACAGGATATGATGGCCTCAATTAGTTTCCTTAGAGTGAACAAAAGCATTTTTGCCATCGGTTTCTGTTGCAAGTTACACCAGGCATCCCTTGAGTAGTTCTTTTCTAGTTCTGATAACTTCAAGAAGAGCCTTTGCAATGAAGGAAATTCTCAGTGACTAAAAGACTTTGAGACTTATAGGATTGTTCTTGGGATGGATATTAAAGAGTCCACCCAGCAATGTGAAAGGCAAGTATAGTGCTATGTTTTGAAAGCATGCAGCCCATTTTCATCTCAAAGAGCTGAACTTTGTACACCCTGGTGAGGGTGCCACAGTAATTCTATGATGGGCCTTCTTTGGTGTGAACACACATCCACCAACTTAGCTGATGGTTAGAGCCAAGGGTATAGATTTGCCATGTGGTGAGGAAGGGCAGGCAAAGAGCAGTGTCCAGGAAATTTTTATGACTTTTGTACTATAGCTGCTTAGACTCTCCCACATATATCATTCTCATTTGTCCATGCTATTTGAAGAGGACCTGAGGACCACAGGCAGCGTATTTCCTTGCAAGTTTTTAGTGAGCATCCGTACTCAGGCTACGTAAGTTTATACTTCACTTTAGTGTAGACTTTTGTTGAGTGAGTAGTTTAAGATTGTTCCTCTGGTGGAGGTCATTGTGAACTAAGAGACAGGAAAGTCTCATCATCCTTCATAAACATTCATCTAAAAATATCTTGACCTACATTAGATCCAAGGTAACTAGTGTCCGGCCCGATTGTCTGGAATGATTCTCTTACATATGAGTTGTGGTTTGGGTGTCATTTCCCACATCTTGGCACCAAAGGAGGCCCTATGACCCTTAGCAGCCAGGATGGGGGACTAAGAAGACACCTGCTCCACAACCCACACAGGCTGGTAAGAAAGATATGCCCGTCTCCCTGGGAAAAGTATTGCTACTCATGTCAGGTTGTTGAAGCCTTATTGAATTGCTCTGAAGAGATGCCCATTATATGTAGGGAAGTATGAATGCTGTCCTTGTACCCCCATTTACATTCTATGCCACTGAATGCTGGGCTGTCAACCTTCCAGGTCTCTCAAGCTCTCTCAGATGTGAAGCAAGATATACTGAAATAAGGAACAGATATGTGTCTTTATGGCAAAACAGGACACTGATTCCAAGTACACTACTTTGAATACTTTTTTATGTGCTGAACATGACCCTCTACGGACATGCCCTTTGCACATCAGGCATGCACACACTGATACTTTTGTCAGAGTTACAGGCACCAGGAAGGACCCTGTAGCTATTTTGGAGCCAGGCTTGACAGCTAAAGAGAAACATACCCCAAGAAGGCACAGACTGCTGCTGCTGATATACCAGTCTCCACAGGCAGGATACCATAAAACTATGCATGGCCTTGGCTTGTGATCATAGTGTAAATGGGTGTTTGAAATTTCCTGCCATAAGTTTGTCATGTAGCACAGAAACTTGGTACTGGGAGGCACAATCTCCCAGAAGAGGAAGATGAAGGGACAAGGTGGCACATCATGGTCAAGATTGCTTTAGGGTGAACTATTGCATCCTGGCCATTGGTTTCTGTCAAAGGCTGCACCAACCATACACTTCACACTGCCTTTCTAATTCTGAAACACCATTTGGTTTATTACTTGGACTTCCCATTGAGAGGAGCTCTAAATGCCTAAAGCATGCTTTCTTGCATTTGATTTGGGGAATATATTTCAAGTTCTATGAATAATTCAAAGGGCAAATTGAGTGGATGATATTTAGGGAGCTATGAGTAGAATGCATGGTGTCTACTTGATTCATTAAGATGCTGAGTATCCCTCTTTTCTGACAGCTCAGCACCCAGCATTTCTACTGTGGGATTCTCAGCTGCCAGGACCATGTACAAAACAACATAGCCACTGCTTACCGGAAAAAAGAAAAGGTCCCACTTGGTATGGGTCAGATGAAGAGCCTATGTATATGAGGTCCTCCTGCTTTTTTATTTAGAGTTGCTTGAGTCTCCGGCATATATCACATGAACATGGTTATTGTGTATGAGAAGAAGTTAACTAGTCAAGAGGCCTTTCACAACACTGTAGTGAAAATTTTCAGTGAGTGTAACTCTTCAAGCCCCACAGGATTCAATAGCACTTCAAGATAGAATCTGGTGGACTAGGGTGTTGCTCGGCTTCTTCCTATGGTGGGGTGAAAGACTTTGTCATGAAGGCGATTACCTATTTTCATCCTCCTTCACATCCAGTCTTCTAACACTATTCCGCCCTCTTTGAGCTCAATAGCAATCATGGAGTCTGATCCAACTTCCTAGTTGGGCACCACTTGGAAAATACTGTGCCTACATCTACCAATTCAGTGCTTTTGTGGCCACAGTCCCACAGGGCTGTGATAGAGGAAGAGCAGCTCCCAGGTTGGGGGGGGGGCATCGAATTGGAACACAGAACCATTGCTGCTGTGAAGAAACCAGGCTGAGTTTCCTTGGGTTGTTGCTGTCTCCTGCCAGAGTTCAGGGTCAGAATTCTTGCATAGGTTGGACATTCTAAACAGAGGCCATGACAGATAACCATTGCTCTTGGCAAAGAACTGGTCTGCCCTGGTGTGCCGTGGTGGTGACTGCTCATCATGATTTATCTTGTTACTTGCCCATTCTTTATCTGAGGATGTGTATTTTGCTATTGTGTATAAGGTAAAAAGGACCAGAAGTTTATTCTTTTCTGGGCCCTCGGCAGGAGTTGGGCAGTACACCACAGTACTGGGTAGTTTCCCACAGATTTTCAACCTGGGCTTCTTGACCTCTCATTTCTGGGAAAGAAATCCAATGCTAATACTAATGACCCCGTCCAAAAATTACAGTTGACTTCTGGTTTGGAAATCTGGTATCCTTGGTTTAGTACCTGCTCTTACTTTAGAATTACAGCTTGTCGTTCAATTAATACGGGCGTCTTCAGTTGTCCTGTTTCTCACAAGTGGTTGAGAAGCTCTTCAACTATTCCCTGATGACTGGATTTTTTTTTTAACTTAAGGTGAGAATTCCAGTCCTCTCGCCATGATTTGTTTCTCTGCTTCTTTAAGGGATGTAGAGAGTTCTCTGTCAGTTAGACAAAGTAACTTTTCTCGTTCACTCTTGTCTCTTAAGTCAAACCCTGTGTAAGAATGTGACTGCTGTCCTTCTGCAAAGGCAGTACAAAGCCAACCACAAACATACTCATCTACATTCACTAATTTTGGTACTTGCTCAATCTATCTCTGTGAGCCATTTCTTTTGCTCTTCAGTCACAGTCTTGGTGGAATTTTAGTCTAGCTTGTTGGTGCCAACACAGGACCTCTAATCACTAAGCAGCCAGCATTTGGGACTAAGAAACTTACTCCCTGGCTGATGCAGCTTGATGAGGAAGATGTATCAATATTTCTGGGAAGCATATTGTGGGCATATAGGGCATCTCACCCTGTTGAATCACCATATGAGGATTCTGGCAGCCTTCTGCGAGTAATTTCCTACTGTAGCATATGAGCTGGATACCTGTCAGCAAGATCTCTAGGCAGCATTGGAGGCTTGGAACTGAGTTCATGCCAGGTGACATATTGTTCTTGGCAAAGAAAGAGTCTGTTCAGGTGGACAGAGAGTTATAATCCACATGGCTTAATGGGTTACTTCTCCATTTAGTATTTGGGGGTGGTGGGTGAGTTTCTGACACTATCTATAAGCTATGAAGGAAAAGCACCTCATTCTTTCCTGGCATCAGCCCTAGGGTTGGCATTCCAGAATACTACGGGTTGATTTTTTTCCACTCATACATTTACTTCACTTCCTGGCCTGCCATTTCTAGGGAGAAAACCCACCGCAAATGACCCTGTTCCTAATTGCAGTTGATTTCTGGATTTTGAATCACTGGTGTCCTGTTTAATCGCATCTTGGCCTTGAATGAATGTCAGCACATGGAGTTCTGCTATACCTCATAGGCAGATGATCCTCTCTTGAATTGTTCCCTATGAATTGGCCACTGTTTGTGTCAAGGTGACGATGGCTCTGGAACGTCAGTACCTTTTCCTGCCCCTGAATAGAAGGTTCACTGTCAGCTCTTTAGTGTGGCTTTTGTCCAAGGGCTCCCTGCTGTGAACACACTCTCTCAAGTCAAACCCTGTATAATGAAGGGATTGGTGCCTTGCTGGGAAGACAGGACAGTGGCACCATAAAAACATTCATTCTATACTGACTACCTTTGGTGTATGCTGAACCTGCCCTTTTAAAAAATTTTTTGAATTCTTTATTGCTACATTCTAGATATACATTATGCTCACACTCAATATTGAGAATTCATGCCAGTATATGAAAAGAGTTAGTTCTCATTTTTACCCATTTCCCTGCTTACCGTACAACACCCACCCTCATTTACATATACTTTCTTTCTTTTTTAACATCATATTTTTTCTTTCCCCCTGATTACTTACCCCTACCCTTTTCCCTTTCTATTTGACAATATATATCATACATTCTAAAACTCATTTACATCTTCAGATTCTCATACCTGAGAAAAGATATTGTATTTACGCATCTGTGACCTATTTATTTCACATATGAGTATGTCCTCAAGATACATCCACTTGAATATAAATGACTCAAATTTATCATTGTTTATGGCAGAGTAATACTCCATTTTATATATTTTTTAAAAACCCTCACATCTTCTTTATCCAGTCTCCAGTTGATGGGCATTTGGGTTGTTTCCAAGATTTAGCAATCACAAACTGAGCTATGAACATATGTCTCTATAATATGAATCTTTCAAATTTTTTGTGTATATTCCTAGCAGGGGAATAGCAGGGTCAATGGGACATCTAATCCTAGTTTTCTGAGGAATCTCCACACTGATCTCCACAGTGGTTGTACCAGGCTACATTCCCACCAACAATACAGGAAGGTTTCTTTCTCCCCGCAGCCTCACCAGCATTTGTTGCTGGTTAATTTCACAAAAGCAGCTATTCTTTGTGGAGTGAGATGAAATCTCAGAGTTGTTTTCATCTGCATCTCTTGAATGACCAGTGACACTGAGCATTTCTTCATGTGCTTCTTAGCTGCTTTTACTTCTTCCTCTGAAAAGTGTCTGTTCATTTCAGATGCCAATTTTTGAATTGCGTCTTTAAATTTGGGGGAGCTGATTTTTTAAGCTCTTTATATATTCTAGATAGTAGCCCTTTGTAGGAGAAACAGCTAGTATAGATTGTTTCCCATATTGCTAGCTGTCCTTTTTGCTCTGCCGGTGGTTTCTTTTGCTGTGCAGAAGCTTTTTAATAGGATGAGATCCCATTTGTTGATCCCTTCTGCTAGTTCTCATGCTGTAGAGGTTTTATTCATAAAGTCTTTCCCTAAGCCAATGTCTCCGAGAGTTTTCCCTAACTTGTTTTGCAGCATGTTTAGTGTTTCTGTCTTAATGTTTAAGTCTCTAATTCACTTTGATTTTACTTTAGTATGCGGTGAGAAAGATAGGTCCAGCTTTAGTCTTTAGCACGAACCCGCCCATATTTGAGTCATTTCTTCTTTTGCCCTTTTGGCATAGTCTCATTGTAAGGTTGATCAGACCTCTTGGTACTAAAAGGAGTTCTATAGTTTCTTTAAAACCAATCATTTTGGACTAAGAAATAGGTTCCAGGGCTGACATAACTGGACTAGTACTTGGACTTCCTCTTGAGGGGTGCTCTCTCTGTTCAAAGTATTTTGATGTTTGATTAAAGTCTGATCACCTGACTAAATATCTGGGATAACTAAATGTTTCTCTGCAGTGACTACTTTCTTTTTCTTTCTGTTCACTCTCCAGAATCTGACTTGTAAAATTTCCTTGATTTTTGTAGCCAATCTTTTTTTATTTTTAAGACAAGGTCTTGCTTTGTAGTTCAGGCTGGCCCTAGCTAACTATGTAGCCCAGGTGAGCCTCAAACTCACAGAAATCCTCCTGCCTCTGCCTCCTGAGTGCTGGGATTACAGGCATGAGCCAGCATGCACAGCATTGTGGTATGTGGTACTGATTGCTGATGGGCATGAGTCACCATGCCTGGCATTGTTATATGTGGTAACCAGGAATTGAATTCAGGACCTTGCATTTGCAAGGCAGGCACCAGAACCACTGAGCTTAATCCACGACCCTTTATAGTCAGTCTTAATGGTCAGCTCTTGTGCTTTGTGTCCAGTGGAGGCCAGGCTCCTGAAGGTTGCCTTTCTCACAGCTCTGTAATGACTCTCCTATGAATGATGCTGCAGAGCCCATTCCTCAAGGTCACATTCACAGCCAAATTCTCAAAGGTTACTAACTCTTTTTCCAGTTCAACATCTCTGGGGACACCCTACTGCACTCCAGACCTCTGTGGGTGACACTGACACAGACTGCATCTTGTGCAGTCTCTCTAGTGGCTCCAGGAGGTTTTGACATGTTTACCATTTCTTAGATTGAACTGTGACATGTTGGCCACTATTTCCCACTGTAGGTTGCATGGCAGCACTTTTCACATTCCGAAACATTCCATGTTGCCACTTTGAAATTGCTCACAATACAAGGTTTTACTATACATATGAACACACACGTATATAATATATAAGTGCTGAATGAACACATGCATAGATTCATGCTGATGTGAAGATAGATTCCTAAGGGGTGTGGAGTTGGATCACAGAAAGTACACAGTTGGTTGTGAAGGAATCTGTGGCAGAATATGTACACTTCTAGCTACCATAATCTTACAGAGAAAAATATATTAGCAGATATTTAGTATGATACATGATTGAGCTAAAACTAGCCTCTGCATGTTAGCCCTAAGAATTTTATTTTTACTTTTTAATAAGCTAATCCAAATTAATCTGAAAAACCATCACTGTCAAACTTAAACTTTTGTGTATTCAGTTGTTTTAAGCATAGCCCCAAGAAGTGTGTTTCAGGCAATTGTAACTTACTTGCTTTTCATACCTTGTGAAACTATGCTCAGTATCTGCTATGGATAGAGGGATAATTCCCAGGGCTGAGAGCACCCAAAGCTAACGTTGTCTTTGAAGATCAGAGATGCAGAGACTCTGCCTTGTAACTGAGGGACACTATTAGAACCTGTAAATCCTTCCCTCTCACCATCCTCCAGGCATAAGCTTGCTCATTTCTTCTGGAAGAAAGCCCTGCAGTTGCATAGCCTCTGGATAGTCTGTGCTGTGAGGGACTCCCCCATATACAAACCCATCCATGCGTCATCTGAATAAATTTGTGTTTGTAAGCTTGCTGTGGTTTTATCACTTTCTTTCATCAAAAGGTAGTCCCCTCACCTGCTATACTGAGGCATGGAGAAAGTGAGTTGTCACAGTGGTAGGCAGCAGAAGGGATCAAAAAGATTATTCGGAGATGAGACAGTTCAGTCCACCAATAGCCCCAGAGAAGCTATTTCTCATCTGAGGGTGCCCAGCCATCAGGGAGACTCTGGGAGAAGAAAGAGACATCAAGAAAAGAACTTTCTGGCTTTTTCTTATAATATCAGTGTAAGAGGAAAAAAGGTAGAAGAAAGCAGTTACACAAGGAATTGTGTCAAGGCTGGGCAGTTTTCTGGGGGAAAAGGAAAGGACAGACCCTGGACACAATAGACTGCTCGAATGTGAACTCCGTGTCTGAGTGCTCCCTTCTCACAGAGCCTGTGCTCCTTTTCCCCACAGTTTAACCATTCACTCCTCAGTCAAGTCTGTCACAGATTAGGATTTACAAAGGGGAAAATTCTGAATCTGGGCCTAGTACAGACTACGCCTTTGTCTTCTGGAAAAGTGTGGCATCTGTTACTGGTCAGTAGGGAAATGTTCAACTGTCTCCTGGAGCTGCACACCACTCCCTCCATCCGGAAAGTTGAACCTTGTTGTAAGAAATGAAACTTCCATATCTGCCTTGAAGAAGGTAATGTCTAGGTGAATACAGAGCTACTAAAAGTCAAGAAGAGATGCCTTGATTAGATTCTTTGAAAATCAGAGCCTGAGGCAGCTTATGTGAGGTGTGACACCAGAAAACATGAATGAGTACAGATAATGAGGAAGGGAAAGAGGCAAAACCAATCTCAGGATCTGTGAGAACACACACACACACACACACACACACACACACACACACACACATTGCTGTGTGTTCCATTCTACCAGAGAAGAAGCAAATTAGACCACCCTAAAAATGAGAAGTTCGAGTATTCATGTATTTCCTCCCTCCCCCCAACATGAGCATCATTCCTGGATGTACTTTCTTTATATTTCTGGTCTGTGGTCCAACAGTGATTCCAGGGAGTCAGAAGAGATCTTAGAGCAAGATGCAGAAAGATATATGTATGAGTTTGGGTCTTTCAAGTTGAAACTGAATCTAGGTTTGCAAAGAACTGTCCAGCTTGCCTGCAGCAGAGATCAGAGGCAGGCTGCAGAGGTATGATGCAGGTACGAAAGGTGTCTTCATTTCAAGGATCAGTCAAAACATTTCCTTGCCCTAATTTCACTGCTGGTTTTTGCTTGAAAGAGTGGTCACCTTCATGTCTGTATTCACCATTTGTTTTCAACTCACCATGATCACATTTCAAACTCAATAAAGCTGAGTTCCTCTCTGGCTATTATGCTGGTGCTGGCCAAATCAGATGGTTACTTCTTAGTTCTGTGTTTGAGAGCTGTTAGTATACATGTGGCACTTACATCATGGAGCTGAGAGGAGTAACTAGAGGGGGTGGGGAGAGGGAGAAGGAGAGACAGAGAGATAGAGAGAGAAAGAGAGAGAGGAGAAAGAGAGAGAGCATAGGATAAAAAGTGAATATAAAATTCAAGGACCTTTTGCTGATTTGATAACTTCTAAAGAACTCATGAAGATGGAAAGTTAATAAATAATATTTTAGCTATTGTTTCATATTATGCTTGCTGTTATTCATTCTAAAATATTGAGTTCAAGAAAAAAATAGATTTAAATTAGATTGTATAAAATTGAACAAAAATTTCTAAGATACATGGTTAGAAAAAAACTGTTCCTAGCTCAATCTCTTGCCCCAGCCTCCCTAGTACTGGGATTACACTCAACTTCAATTCTATTAAAAGGTTGTGGATATCTTCATTTAAATGCCATTGTGAGCTTAATCTCACTGTTAAATTTCCAAAATGTTTGTCAGGTGTATTTTTAAAAGTTCCACTGAATGTATATAGATGTAAGGATAAGATCAACAAAACTAGACACAAAACTGTAGAGCCAGACACAATGATTATGGATTCAAGTCATGAAGAGTCAAGTTATGGTTCAAATGCTTATCTTCCAGAATTCCCATTATGGGAACTTAGTATAAATGTCACATGTTAACTGTATGATATCTAGAAATTGGACCTTCAGTAAGTGATTGGATCATAAGGTCTCTGTCGTCATGAATGGGATAATGAACTCATGGGCCAATAGATGAGAGATTGTCAAGAAAGGAGTTTTGTTGTAAGTGGGAGCTCTCTCTGATATGATTGCTCTGGCCGTCATGACAAACTCTAGACCAGCAAAAAGGTTAAACCAAAGAGATTCCTCAGCGTTTGCATGCTGCAGAAACGTGATCTGAAAAAACCTCTTTTATGAATTACTCAGTTTGTGCTACTCATATAAAACAACAGAAAATGGACAAAGACGAGGCACAAGTGGGTCTGAAGTTACAATACAATGAAAGATACTCCTTTTGGAAGAAGCAGGGTAGTGTGACTGTGTGAAGGATGAACCGAAGGAGTTGGGTTTGGAGGCAAAGTGACAAGTCAGGAAGTCATTAAAACTCTCTAGGGCAGAGCAAAAACCAGGTGACTGCAGGGGA
>PVIR01040454.1:0-13332 GCA_004026965.1 Petromus typicus | reverse complement strand
GTCCTTTTCTATTTTATTTTTATTTTTGTTAGTGCAACAGGACTTAAATGAACTTTGATCCTTGTCTTAAAGATTATTAAAGATTTGTGTCTATACATACGGCTCTTGAGGACGTAGCATTCACAGTACTGCACTACAGGATACGATCTCTGTGTAGTGTCCGTGCCTGCAGGTTGGTTTCCTTGAGTGCTCGACACTTAATGCCATTTCCACGTAGGGCTGAGGAGAAGGACCGTCTCTGTATGCAGCTGTGTCTCTGGATGTTGTGCGACGCACACGGAGATGTGTGTGTGGAGGTCCGCTCTGGTCTAGACAAGTGCGGTAGCCCTACGAGTTAAGTCCTGCTTCCACTTACTGTACCTTTTAACGATTACTTTATTTTGAAATGATGTGCAAAAAGAAAGTTTGGTTTGATTGCTGTTCTGTGCTCTCTCGCTCTCCCCTTATTCCATCCCTTCTGTCCTTTAAATTTAGGTGGCCCTCCTCAGGAAATCACTCCTGCAGTCAGGCCACAGGCCAATCCGCTCAGCTGTCTGCAGTGGCCTGCTGTCACCCCCTTAGTTCTCTCCTGCCATCTTGGTCACTGCTGCGGGCTCCTGTCAGGCGAGCCCCACAGATACAGTGTGTAGGCCTGTCACTGACCCTGCCTGGGCCTCACTGAGGCTTGCCAGCCTTGGACAGTCCTTTCTCAACAGGAAAGCCATCAAGCTGATGCCGTGTTTTTTGTGTCATAGCCAGGGCAGTATTTGGTCTGTTCGCTGCAGGCACCCATTCCTGTCAGGCATGGCACTACACCATTGGGTCTCAGCCCTCAGGACCGAATACTTTGTGGAGGTGTTGGCAGAGCAGGGGGTCAGCACAGTCTCCTGCAGCAAACGCAAGCCCCCATCACTTCTGCTGTTAGCGTCCTGTGGAGGAGAGGGACACCAGTGTTGGTCACAGCAGGTATGGACCACTAATTCATGGCTGGGTTGTGTTCCACTACAGCTGTTTGCTTTGATGCTCACACTATCCCAGATTTGGCCACTAAAAGACCCCTCAAGTTGACTGTCCTTTTGGCACATCTTCCACTCCTCTTTGTGCAAATAGTTCTTACAGAGCATGTAACAAAAACTCTCATCCTCTTACTGTGGGCAGTTCAGTGGTATCGTATCTAGTGTTCCAGGACCATCATGAAGTACACCCTGTATCTGCACCCGTTCAACAGTGCAGCCACACTTCTTCCCCAGCAGCCACAGCTTTACTGTCTGATTTTAATGACTATATCACATAAGGGGGGCTGTGTGACCTTTATTGGTTTGTTTCACGTAGGATGTATCTGTGATGTTGTGCATGTCAGAATCTCTTGCATTTTCACTGGGCCGTTGTGTATACAGCACTGTCCCACCTCTTTGTTCTGTAAATTGACTCAAATGCCACTATGAAATGGGTCAAATGATTGAGACCCTGCTTTTAATCCTTTTGAGCGCGCACTAGAAGGGAAACTGCTCCTTTTCTGGGGAGCTGTGTTGTTTACATAGCATCTGCACCACTTTGTTCCTGCCAGCTGTACACAAAGCTTCATTTTCCCACACCCTCATCAATACTTTTTCATAGTACCAATCCCTAGCTGGTATTGAGGTTGCTTTTTGTTTTGTTTTGAGACAGGGTCTCACGTTGTAGTTCAGGCTGGTCCTGAGCTCAGCCTTGAACTCTTGGCAATTCTCCTGCCTCTGCTTCCCAAATGCTGGGATTACAGGCATGAGCCACCACACTGGCATCGTGCTATGTAGCATTGATTGGTGGTGGGCACGAGTCTCCACGCCCAGTATTGTTGTACATGATTACTGGGGATTGAACCCCGCCCTTGTGCCTGCAAGGCAGGTGCTGGAACCATCAATCCCTGGCCCAGGTATTGTGAGTTTTTATTTGCATCAATGATGCAAATAAAGATCAGTGATGCTTAGGTAGGCATGGTGGCGTATGCTTATAATCCCAGCACTCAGAAGGATAAGGCAGGAGGATTGCTGTTTGAATTTGAAGCCAGCCTGGGTGACGCACATGCTTTGTGAATTTTTCTATTTGCCTTTTACTTTTTACATTATTTTAATTCATGTACAAAATTTTTACGTGCTGCTTATGCCATTTATGTCATATCCATGAAAACACTGCCAAATCCTATGTTGTGGGACTTTTGCTTTTCATGTTTTAAGAGTTTTGTGGTTTCTTTTTATGTATGTTGTTGGGTGAGGGTCCAGTTCTATTGTATGTGGCACTTTGTGTTTGGTCTTGAGACAAGGTCTGTCTATTGCAGGCTGACCTTGAACTTACTATGCAGCCCAGGCCAGCCTCCAACCCATGGCAGTCTTGCCTTTGCCTCTTGAGTGCTGGGATTACAGGCATGAGCCACCATGCCCGGCACTGTGGTATGTAGTACTGGGGATTGAACTAAGGACCTTGCTAACAGTCCAGTGTATGCTTGTTTTGTACTAGTATGAACCATGCTGTTTTGATAACTATAGGTTTTTAGTAAGTTCTGTTTATTTTTTTGAGAGTCTCACTACACACAGGCTAGTCCCAGACTTGTGGCAGTCTTCCTGTCTCAGCCTCCTGAGTGCAGGGGTTGAAGTGTGTGCCACCACATATCCCCGGCACTAGTAAGTAAAGTCAGGAATGGGCGCTCCAGCTCTGTACGTCAAGATTGTTTTTGTTACTCGGCACCTTTCACATTCCACGTAATTTCAGGGTGGCCTTTTCTGTTTCAACAGAAACATCACTTGTCCCCATTAAGTTTTGGAGTAGATTTTACATACGTTGAGATATCCAGGTTTCATCTTGCTCTTTCTCTGTCCTCTCCTTTCTGGGTTGAGTCATTTTCCCAAGTAGTCCTTGTCCCCTCCAGTGGCAGAATAGAATCTAGGGTCTGGGATTTCTGAGCTCTCCCGCTACAGACCCCTGCAGACTGCCAGGACACGAACTTAGCTGTCCCTATTTTTAAAAGCCATTCTTTATACTGATGCCTGCAGCACCCTGGGTAATTGTAGCCTCCCTCTTACAAGGAAAGTAGCTTGCTCTTCTTAACCTCATCCTCCCCACTCTTTCTTCCCTGAAAAATTTTAACGCTGTCTATAGAATTTTACCTGTAAATATTTATACGCAAGCAGGATAGTATGGTTGAAGCCAGGGCAGTGTGGACAACAGCTTGTGAAAATGGATGTAATCTTCGAGCACAGGTCATCCAGACCACAGGGCTGATCCCAAGAGGCTGTTGCTGCAAAGGTGCCGATAGGAATCCAGGAGACTGGGACCATTCTGGGGAACCTGAGTTTGGATGCCTGGCTTTAGTCTGTGCATAAACCTTACTGGAGAAGTTTGTCACAACCATGTAAACTGAGGGATTAAATGAGGAAAAAAAACTGCTGGGAGTGGTGCTGGTACAGTCTTGTAATCCCAGCATGCACTGAAGGAGGACTGTGTGAGTTTAGGACCAACCTGAACTAAAAGCAAGACCCTGCCTCAAAAAATGAGAAAGGTCTCAGGGACACAGCTCAGTGGTGCTACACCTGCCTGGCACTTATGAAGTGGTGTTCTGTACCACCCATAAAAAAGAAATTATTTGGAATTTCCAGATCTACAAATTATGGAGTTGTCGGGCATGTAAGTATTTATTTGGTTTTGTTTTTTTTTTTAGGTTTTTTTGAGACAGGGTCTCGCTTTTGTAGTTCAGGCTGGCCCTGAGCTCAGCCTCCAATTCACATCACAGCAATCCTCCTGCCTCTGCCTCCCGAGTGCTGAGATTACAGGCGTGAGCCACCACACCCGGCACTGTGGTATGTGGTACTGGTTGCTGCTGGGGTGAGTCTCCACGCCTAGTATTGTTATCTGGTTACCAGGGATCAAACCCGGGTCCTTGCGCTTGCAAGATAGGCGCCTGAACCACTGAGCTAAATCCCCAGCCCTCGGGCATGTAAGTATTGGTGGGATGGTAGGGACATTGTCAATTTTCTTAAATTAAGCTTTGAAATAAGGAAGCAACAGCCTACTGACAGACAGGGTGGGTATTTTGGTTAATGGAACAAAACCACTATTTTCTTGGACTTTCCTCTCTCCTGTGCATACTTGTACTGGTATGTATAAAGTACATAGATAAAAAATACACGTGAAACCAATCCTTAAAGTACCACATTCTCTTTGTAATTATTCTAATTTTTGTTAGCAAAAAATAACAGCATTAAACCATCTCATATTCTAAAAATACCTCCTTTCACATTATTTAGAAACTGCCTACCACAAACCCAGACTATATGGGGACTAGCAAAGCAGTTACAGCAGTAATAGCAATTTTTGAAATCTCCCTCTTCCCACACAGCTGATGTGGCTATAGAGAGCCTGTGGTGGGCACAGGCAAAACCAGGTATAAGGGCTCCCTTCCTTCACATGGGGAATGGGACAGCGTTTAGCATAAGGTGGATGTCTCCACAGTGGACCTGTCCCTGAGCTCACTGGACTGGCAAGTGCTGACGTCCTGTGGACGCTGCCTCTGCACAGAGGTTCCATCAGAACCTCCACATTCCCTTTGACTGCTCTGTGGTATCTGCTTCCTGCCTGGGTGGGCAAGGAGAATCTGATTTCTTTGTTCTTGTGCCAGAGGATGCTTAAGGTCAGGGGCTTAGGCTTTTTTCTGCACTTCCCCAGGTGTCCGCTCACCTGGTAGATTGATGATGACGTGAGAATACATGTTTGAGAAGTTCCTGGTCCTTCATAGTAAGTTGTTTGCCTGGCTTTTTGCATTGATGGACAAAAACATTGTAAACATGGTTGAAGTCTGCAGCTGAGAGAAGTTAAACTGGCTCCTCTTTTAGTAGTCAGCCCATTCCAGGCCAAAGCAGCCTGCTGAAAGCAACTACCACAGGAAAGCTCACCTATGCTGGGAGATGCTCTTTTAGGTCATGCCCAGAGTGACGCTCCTCTTTCTGTCAACCCCCACAATCCATTCACCATCCTAGACGAGACTTTGGAGCCATTTTGGATTAGATCTAAACTGTAACAGCGACCAAGGTGGTATCATCTGTCTTTTGGTATCTGACTGGCAGACATCGTGCCTCCGCTGGTTCTGCAGCAGTCACTTTGTTCTGTCACATGCTAAGCACTGTTGGGACATTGGAAAAGACATCAAACATTCAGACGGCCATGGGCTTTACTCTCTAGCTGGCTCCACTTGACAGCCACCTATCTGGAGCGTACAGACAAGTCATGGAGATGATACAGAGCTTCAGCCTGACATCAAGCACTGCTGCTTCTGGGAACTGCAAGACCTGGGGGACACTAGCCCCTTCCAAATGCACTCAATGAGGGTCTGGAAGGGAGAAAAAAGCTAGGGGACTGTGTTTACATGGCTGCGGCTGCCTTTCCCTCACCCTGTGGCAGCACCCAGAGAAGGAAAGGGAAGACAGGAAGCTGGCCCCTGGCTTCAGGTCTTTATCATTTAGGGTTCTTTCTTTATTGGTGACATCACAGTGATTTACTTTTATTGTCACTCACAGTTTTCTTCTAAGCTTTACTGCTGGTATCACTTTCTTTGCAGCCATGGTTACGATCTACACAGAGCACCATGTTTCGGGGCGTCTACCACAAGAGGCAAGCCTTACAGGTTTTGTCAGGTTGGATTTCTAGTTAGACTATTGAGCAAAGTTACAAACTCTGAGTTTTTAACTTTGTTGTTCCAGTAGCACAGAGTTTACAGCAATTTGACAATGAAGTATCACTGGATTTCTGGGTCCACCATAAACATCCCTTAAACAGCAAAGGACAAGGGAAGATGGAAAGGTTAGGCCACCAGCAAAGAATTTGTGGGACAGAAAAACAGATAGGTGTCTCCTGACAGGTGACACAGAAGAGCAATCCAAGATGAGGACGTTGGCTGGGACAGGCGAGGTCTTGGACATATTCAGAAACTCTCTTGGATGGTAGAACAAGAATCCTCAACAGAAAGCATCTTTAAAAATGAACTGACTGCTAGTGAATTAACTGGGCCAAAGGAAAAGCACTGGGCTGAAGCCATCTTGGCATACCTGCTTAGCGTTTTATAAAAACCAAGTATATATCTCATTCTGAACTGAGGAAGACTCAGAGCTTGATTGGGTTAAGATGGTGACTAAACCCATGTCCTTCAGATGTCACTGCTGTGCCTCATCTTTAACTGTTTACAACAACAGGTTCAGCAAGAGCAAAGCCACATACACAGGAATCGAGACCAGCATGTAGGTGCTATCACTACCCTAAATACCATTTGAGTAATACTTCATTATCCTTCAGTGACCACATAGGCCAAAACAGTAATGTAAAATAAGTTAACAAAAACCAAGAGCAACAAAACCTAAAAAAAAAAAAGATCTAGACAGTAGAAACACCCTTTGACAGTTTCAGTCAAGCAACACTATACCACAAATCACCGTGCAGAAAGGTTCCAGCACGAGTAAGCTGTGTCGCCCAACATTTGGACCTTTTGATTCTTCGCTCCTTGATCCTGCAAATCGGGCTGAAGGTAGGCAGCCAGGGCCACCCCTTCCTGAAGAGCCTCCTAGGGCTCAAGCTTCTAACATGGCATCAGCTTGAAAAGTCCCAGGTGATCTCTGACCTGCATCCTGAAGAGGTTGCTGGGAAAAGCTCATCTGTCCCCACTGTCAAGTATTCCTGCCCCAGGTCTGGTGCAGCCACCCAGGAGTCGCTCCCTACAGTTGGGGGCAGATGAACTCCAGACTTACAGTAATGCTCCCATCCCCTTGGAAAAAAAAGACAGATTAACCTTGAATTTCAAAATTAGGATTTTATGGGTCTAGAGGAGAAAGGGAAGAAAAATTCTTTTATAAAAGTATCAGGGAGCACCAGAAACCTGTCCATTGATGTTCTTAGATACATATTTTAGGGTTTTTATTGCTAATTACAGACGTAAAACTATGAAATGTGCATTGCTTGGCAAGTTACACAGATGATTTCTTATTTACCTTTCCAAGAAAAGCTAAAGGACAATAAGAATACGAATGGCCAATAGTTTCAAAACAAAAGGATTTAGTAACAAGTCCCCACAGTGTCTGTCAAAAACTAAAATGATACAAACCGTGCAAATGGTCAAATCAAACTTGCACACTCAGTTATTAGTATCGGTCTCGAAGTTGCAAACAAAAGTTACCCACTTACATTTATGATCACACAAACCATCAAGTTTACTGAAGTTCAGCTTAAAGCAACAATATCCCTATATCCTTTATAAGATGGAAACTGGGACAAGTGCAAAAGGAAAACTTGCTTTGTTTGAAAGCGGCTGTGCTCACAAATCTACGCCGACTCTTAACCCAGAGGGTCTAGCCAGTCAGGAGGATGCAGTTCAGAGCAGTGTCACACTGGCTGCCTGAAGGTACCCTTGGAGATACTGCAGTGCTTCTGCATTGAGGCTGGTGCTCACCATCGAGGGAACCTATAAAAGATAGAAACCACTGTTGCCTGCTGTGGGTACTGACACATTCTCAGACAGCCCAGCTCCTCTGGAAGTTGCCACAGCTCAGAAAGGGCAGCCAGGGTCAGATCTCTGTCCAAGGGAGATCCCAGCACCTCAGCTTTTTTGTTGTGCAACTGTAATCTCACCACTCTGTGAGGTCAAAAGCAGGAGGATTCAAAGTTTGAGCCTTTCCTGGACAGGTAAGTGACATAGTGAGACCCTGCTTCAAAACAAATGATAGGCCTAAAAACTAGATCCAGTGAGGGATTAGTAAATACTACATTGTAGTATACGGCCATTAAGTGCTATGTTTTAATAGGATTACCTGAAACAAAGACATTTCTACTCAAAGGATTTTTCTCCCTTTGCATTTACTTCTGAAACTATTTACTTAAAATATTTTTGTAGTATAGAAACTTGGTGGGATGTAGTTATGCTGACTGATGGAAATAGGCCCCGTAACAACCAATGAACTCTCCATCAGTCACACAGCTCTGTGACAACAAAGACACTCACCCTTCCTGGGCAGGCAGTGGACAGTTTGTGAAGTGACTGTGCCAGGTGAATTTTGGGGTTGTTCACCATTTGACCTACAGGGTCGTGCTCTTTTTTCCCGGCAAATGCCAACTGTGAGAAGGCTGTCTGATACCCAGGAGTATCTTCTATGTCAATAAAATGTTCTTCATCTGGAATGGTGTCATCTTCAGGTAACTCAAAAAGGCCAATCAGTGACTGTAATAAAGGAGTCCTAAATCGGGAAAGAGCAAGAGACAAAACAGAAAATAAAAGCACTTGCTCAGAAACAAAAATAAAGACCCACAGTCTCAAGAGTAGAGTGGCTGTCAATGAAGACAGCCACTGGGGCTTGTGCCTACTGTGTTTTATCTCTTTGGCTACAACATCCTCATTGTTTTTGCAGAAATGACGCAATCTCAGTCAAACTGAACTCTTAATGCTAAGAGTTGTCAGTGTCCAGGTGCCAGGTCACTCTGGCTCAAGATGAGCCAAAAAGAGGAAAGGGAAGGTGAGCAGTTCAGACACAAAGTATGGGCGTGGAAGATCATTTCTGGCCTATGCAGATCTTTTCCTTAGAAACTGCTTTTTGTAGTTTAGCCAAGTTTCTTTGTCAAGACTGTCATTAGTGCAGTCTCAAACATCTGTATCAGCCTCACAAAATCCATGAATCTACCCAAACCACCAACCTCTAAGGACAGTATATTGCCCACAGTCCTATTTTGGATATGACGACTTCTAGGGGAGAAGCTGAGATCAGAACTCAGTTCTCCTGCCTCTTAGAAGAGAATAAGCTTAATTTTCCAAAGAGAAAGGAAGAAAGTTGTACTTACCAAAGCTTGGTGTATTCAGTGTCCATCATTGGTGGACATTCTGTTAGTAATTTGGTTATACCAACTGCACAGATCTTTTTCTCTACATTTCCAGATACTTTCTGAATTTCAGGAATAATGATTTTTTCCAAAACCATTCCAAACATTCTGTTCATCAAAGTAAAACAAATTACTTAATATTAGACAGCCACTGTCATTCAAACAGGAAAATGCTTAGATATTATTCTTTGCTCTGTAATTCCTTATGAAAAATTTAATAGGCTACTGTTCAGGGTCAGCTGAAGACAACCAAAGACAAAACAAACCAAAAAATCTTCCCATGAAAACTTTACGTGTACCCCACTACTTACTTTCTGTGAATAAATATCCTTACATCATAATCCTGTGCTACTTCTAAGTCAAATCCTTTAACTTTGTGTCATATACTTTTTGAAAAAATTAGAACACATACGGAAAACTAAAATCCATTCACAATCCAGCAGTAACTGATTTTTTAAATATTTCTGGAATATAAATTTTTCAACTTTCTTTGATTATACACTTCACCTGGCCAATTATTGCTATGTTACTGTAAACACCTTAAAGTGCTTAACAATTCCATATGATGCAAAATTGTTCCACTTTATGCTTTAGCAAATGCTTTATCTGATGTACAAAAAGTGGATCACAGATAGGGCTATTTTATTGTTCAAGATAAGAAGAGCACAGGTTTTGTTCTTTAAAAAGATGGTGCCAGTGGTGAGTAAGGACTTCTTTACAACTCTAGGAATATTTTAAAATCACAAAGATACAACCATTAAATTAACAGTAAGACAGATACCAGTTTACATTAAAAGATCAATTATTTTCTTGCTTAAAAAATAAAACAATGAAAAACAAACTTACTTTGGTTGTATACCATCAAATATTTCTTGTAATGCTAGGGCTCCATACTTTATGCAATATAAATTAATAAAGACTAAGAAACCTGTTGAAAAAAAGAATATCAATGACATATACTCAACTGACTAAAGTCTGCCACATGAAACTCAGATATCGCTAAAATCATTTATCAACTGGCATTGGCACTTGCCTTCTGGTGCAATTTATTTTTTTTATTTTTAGGGTTTTTTGTTTTTGTTTTTGTTTTTGTTTTTGAGACAGGGTCTCACTTTGTGGTTCAGGCTGGCCCTGAGCTCAGCCTCCAACTCACATCACAGCAATCCTCCTGCCTCTGCCTCCCAAATGCTGGGATTGCAGGCGTGAGCCACCACACCAGGCACTGTGGTATGTGGGTACTGGTTGCTGCTGGGCGTGAGTCTCCACGCCCAGTATGGTATGTGGTTACCGGGGATCAAACCCGGGTCCTGGTGTTTGCAAGACAGACGCCAGAACCACTGAGCTAATTCCCCGGCCTTCTGGTGCAATTTATCACACAGAATATCCTTTACACACAATCTGATACATATATTTAGGTTTTTTGTTTTTTTTTTTTAGGTTTTTTGAGACAGGGTCTCGCTTTTTGTGGTTCAGGCTGGCCCTGAGCTCAGCCTCAAACTGACATCACAATCCTCCTGCCTCTACCTCCCGAGTGCTGGGATGACAGGCGTGAGCCACCACGCCCGGCACTGTGGTATGTGGTACTGGTTGCTGCTGGGCGTGAGTCTCCACACCCAGTATTGTTATGTGGTTACCTGGGAATCGAACCCGGGCCCTTGTGCTTGCAAGACAGGCGCCGGAACCACTGAGCTAACTCCCCGGCCCCCTATTTCTTTATAATTTTAATTCTATGCAAAAGGTATTTTGACATAAGAACCAACTTTGCGAACACAATACACACAAAACCAATTTGGGGCTTGGAGAACAACATATTAAGATACCTTATATGGGGACCGGGGATTTAGCTCAGTGGTTCCAGCGCTGGTCTTGCAAGCGCAAGGACCCGGGATCAATCCCCGGCAACCACGTACCACAAACTGGGTGTGGAGACTCACCCCAGCAGCAACCAGTACCTCATACCACAGTGCCGGGCGTGGTGGCTCACACCTGTAATCCCAGCACTTAGGAGGCAGAGGCAGGAGGATTGCTGTGATGTGAGTTGGAGGCTGAGCTCAGGGCCAGCCTGAATCACAAAGCGAGACCCTGTCTAAAAAAAAAAAAAAGACCTTATATGCAAAGTTTATAACCATAAATTTTAAAAGGTTTCACATACTTTCCTTATTTCTGTAAAGCATCCAAAAGATGTACTTACTCTTAATAAACTTTGTAGTTTTGGAATTCTGAAGTCTTTGGAATAGGAGAAGGAAAATTTGCTTTCTGTACTGGTCAACTGATTCACTAAAGAATAAAAGCAACAATATAAATTCAGCATTTTTCTGAATACCCAATAAAATCCTTGGTTCCATGTACAGGTTACACTCATACTCACGGAGGCATGTGCTCTATTATACTGTTCAGAAGATAAAAGCCTTGGTGGTCATTTGCTTTGGATGCAATTAGCTTCTGGAAGACACCTAGTAAACCAGGCTACAACAAATCAGACCAAATAACAGTTAAAAAGGAGACATGCACTATAATTTTAGTAAACAGGTGATATACATTTTGAAAAAAGATTCCACATTGAATAACCTGATTAACCTGCTCTGAAATATTTCTGAAGTGTGGGCTAGGAGTCCCCTATAACAATAAGCCATTGCCATTTCTTTTTCTGGGACCAGGAAACAAACTCATACTCGTACTTGTCAGGCAGGTATGGCACCACAGCTATATCCCTGGCCCAACTGCAATTCTTTTTTTTGAGACAGGGTCTCACTTTGTAGTTCAGGCTGGCCCTGAGCTCAGCCTCAAACTCACATCACAGCAATCCTCCTGCCTCTGCCTCCTGAGTGCTGGGATTACAGGTGTGAGCCACCTCGCCCAGCATTGTGGTATGTGGTACTGATTGCTGTTGGGCGTGAGTCTCCACGCCCAGTATTGTGTGTGGTTACTGGGGGGATCGAACTGGACCCTTGCACTTACAAGACAGGTGCCGGGAACCACTGAGCTAAATCCCTGACCCCTGACTGCAATTCTTGAAATAAATCTATGTGGGTTTTTTTCCCCCACAATGCATTTAAGTGAGTAATACATAAGGACACCTACAATCATTGCCATTTTCTAATAGTTATCATTCATAAAGGAAAATGTTAAAACTTGTATCCCTTGTTTCTCAAAGTTACCTTAGAAAATTAGTTACTTAAAAATAAATATGAGCCAGAGATTTAGCCCAGTGGTTCTGGTGCCTGTCTTTGCAAGCCCATGGGCCTGGGTTTGATTCCCTGGTTACCACGTACAACAATATTGCGCATGGAGACTTATGCCCACCAGCAATCAGTACCACATACCAGTGTTGGGCATGGTGGCTCATGCCTGTAATCCCAGCACTCAGGAGCTAGAGGCAGGAGGATTGCTGTGAGTTTGAGGCTGAGTTCAGGGGTCAGCCTGAACTATAAAGTAAGACCCTATCTCAAAAAAAAAATAAAATAAAAAATCTGATGCTGGGAGTGGTGGCTCACACAAGTAATCCCAGCATTTGGGAGGCAGAGGCGAGAATGGATTGCTGTGAGTTCCAGGCTCACCTGGGCTACATAGTGAGCTCAGCTAGCCTGAATTACAAAGTGAGACCCTGTCTCATAAAACTAAAAATAAATAAATAAAACTGACTCACAATTTTGTCAGCTGCAGCACTTGCTATTGTGTTTGAACCACGTTCTAAGAATGCTTGGAGAAGCCTCACTAAAGCAGGAATATTTCCTGTTCTTTCCCAAAGCACTGGCTGAAGGAGGTGGGGAAATAAGGCCATATAAGATGATGGAATATCATTTTTGTGTGTTTCCAGAAGCAGAGACATCACTTGAAAGACGTATGGAATAAATTCTGTTGATAAAAGTAAAAGTAGTTGTCAGCTTCAGAAGAAATGAGTCTAGCACAAAAGGCACTTATCTTAAGAAGGCTGCATTTTATAACCATAACACTTTTACTCCATTACAAAGACATCAATGTTCTATAAACTTACCTTGTACATCATTTTGTAAAATTTCAGTAAACACCAAAAACAAAGCCTCCTCAAAATTTACAACAGCAGCAGGGTTAGCCTTGCAAGTTATTCTTATGGATAAGCATATTGCTTCAAACATGTAGTGATTGAAGTGAGGTTTACTTGGGTTCTGAAATTAGGAAAGATTACTATTATAATCCAAGTGACTATTAAATATCAAAAACAAAACATTTCCCAAAACACTTAAAATCGATGCTATTTTTTCAAAAGGTTAGCTTTAAACAGTCTTTATTTAGAGTTTTAATTTTTTTTTTTAGGTTTTTGGAGACAGGGTCTTGCTTTGTGGTTCAGGCTGGCCCTCAGCTCAGCTTCCAACTCACATCACAATCCTCCTGCCTCTGCCTCCCGAGTGCTGGGATTACAGGCATGAGCCACCACACCCGGCACTGTGGTATGTGGTACTGGTTGCTGCTGGGTGTGGGTCTCCACACCCAGTA
>PVIR01040453.1:0-13316 GCA_004026965.1 Petromus typicus | reverse complement strand
AGGAAAGATAGCCTCTTTAACAAATGGTGCTGGAAAAACTTGGCTCTAACTTGCCAAACGATAAAACTAGATCTAACTCTTTCACCGTGTACCAAGCTAAAATCAAAATGGATAAGAGACCTAAATATTAAAACAGACACTCTAAACCTACTGCAAAACAGATTAGGTAAAACTCTTGAAGACATTGGCTTAGGGAAAGACTTCATGAACAAAACTTGTATAGCACAGTAATTGGCTGAGGAAATCAACAAATGGGACCTCATTCTTTTACAAAGCTTCTGCATAGAAAAGGAAAGCTTCAACAGTGCAAACAGGCAACCAACAATGTGGCAAAAAATCTTTACCAGCTGTTCCTCAGATAAAGGGCTACTATCTAGAATATATAAAGAGCTCAAAAAATCAGCCCACCCAAATTTAATGACCCAATTCAAAAATGGGCATCTGAAATGAACAGATATTTTTCAGAGAAAGAAGTAAGAGCAGCTAAGAAGCATATGAAGAAATGCTCAATGTCATTAGTCGTTCGAGAGATTCAGATGAAAACAACATTGAGATTTCATCTCACTCCACATAGAATGGCTGCCATTTCAGAATCAGCCAACGGCAAATGTTGGCAAGGCTGCGGAGAAGAAGGAACCCTTCTCCACTGTTGGTGGGACTGTAGACTCATACAACCCCTGTGGAGATCAGTTTGGAGAATCCTCAAAAAGCTAGGATTGGAGGTCCCATTTGACCCAGCCATTGCCCTGCTAGGTATATACACACAAGAATTAAAAGACTCATATCACAGTGACATATGTGCACCCATGTTTATAGCAGCCCAATTTGTGATTGCTACATCTTGGAAACAACCCAAGTGTCCATCAACTGGAGACTGGATAAAAACACTGTGGTTCTTCTACAGAATGGAGTATTACTCTGCCATAAAAAATGATAAGTTTGAATCATTTCTACTTAAATGGACATACCTTGAGAATATCCTCATGAGTGAAATAAATAGGGCACAGATTGGTACATATCGCATCTTTTCTCTGGTATGAGAAAATGAAGATGTAAATGAGTCCTAGCATTGTATGTTATATATTGTGAAATAGAAAATTCTTAATGTAAAATAAGAAGAAGGGGGGAAAAGTTGAGATTGTAACAAAAAGTAAGGAAACAAATTTTATGTATATGGGGGGTGGTAGGGTGGGTAGGGCTATGGGATAAAATTAGAATTAAGTTGTTTCTTGTACTGGTACAAATCCCCTTTATGTAGTGCAATCATGATGCAGATATGTAATGTACCAATAAAGATTAAAGAAAACCAGAAATTCAACAAAGATTAACACAGAATCCATTGTCTCTGTGCAACAACAGTGAAACTCCTCACGGGAAACTGAGGACATAAGTCCATTCACAGTAGTACTCAAAAGAATTAAACACTGTGTTTTAAACCTGAGAGCATTAATGATTTCATGCACAATGCAGAAGGCACAGCTACCTGTCTATGTGATGTAGGGACTTGGACCCACTGAGCCTGCCCCTGAGTGCAGGGAACTTCATGAGCTCCGCTGTCACTGGTTGTGTTCACAGACAAATATTTAACCCAATTTCAGGCACTCAGAACTAAGTCCACACAATACTATAAATATGAAAATTTAAGAGGTGATGCTGAGCCATCCTTGGAAATTAATATCCCACTTAAATGGAAATAAGCTGAAAATAATTAGTCAAATATACACTTTATGAATTTAAAAAATTTTTGGATGCATTAAATACCAAAATGGTTGAGGTGAAAACATAATGAATATGAAAAGCAGACAAGCTGACATTCAAAACCATAAAGGCCAATAAAAGAGATTGTTCTTTAAAACAATTACAAAAACATTCAAAACCTGGTAAAAGTTTTAAAAAATTAAGTCATGAATGAATGTTAAAAATTAGACCAGATTGTAATTATAAATATTTCAGAGTTTCAAAAGGTAAGAAAATATTATAAGCAACTTGGTACATTAAAAGAAAAAGTTCTAAAAAATAAGATGGTAAACTGGCCTTATAAAAATAAATTTTAGAAATCTGAAAAGTTGTGTCTCTTCAAACAAATTGATTTGTTAAAAATTATGTCACCATGAATAAAAAAAAATTCCCAAATATCTACACATTAGTGCAACCAAAATCTCAGAGAAATTTAACTTCACTTTTAAAGAAGCTACTTAGAAAATGAACAGATTTTTTTTTAAATCAACAATTGCACAAAAATCAAGTCAGGAGATTATTTTGTGCGAGTTCTGGAAGGAAATTTACAGCACCTTTCCAGTGGAGGGTGATTAGTTGAGAAAGCCTGGGCCAGTGTAAGGACAGTGAGATCTGCCGGGTACAGGAGAAACATGCTGAAGGCCGTGTGGAGGACCCTGAGCGTACAAGTGACCAATTTGAGTTTTAATCAGGCTTCATCAATGAATGGAACTCAGGAGTCCAGCATCCACCCTACAGTATTTTGTACCAAATCACGTGTATTAATATATTTGATTTCAATCCCGGTACAGCTGACAGTATATGCAGAATAATATGTGGGTGACTTCTAAAGTTTGTTGTTTGTCAACAAATTTGGGACACATCTCAGCTACCGTGGATGCCAAGATAGAATCGTCCTCCTTGTAAGCAAGTTCTCACCATGGAATCTTTTCTTGAGTTTTTATAGATTTAACTTTATAATCACTCCTTATTTCACCTAATTACAAATGCTGAGCACCAAAAATCACAGAAAGATGTGGAATAAAATTTTAGAAAAACTTCCAAGTGATAAAAAGTATAATAAATGAAATAATCTTACATACAAAAAGAGAATAGGGCTGAGTATTTAGCTCAGTGGTTCTGGCACCTGCCTTGCAAGTGTAAGGTCCTTAGTTTGATCCCCAGTAACCACATACAACACCAGGTATGGTGAGTCATGCCCACCAGCCATCAGTATCACATACCACAATCCCAGGTGTGTTACCTCATGCCTGTAATCCCAGCACTCAGGAGGCAGAAGCAGGAATGATTACTGAGTTTGAGGCTTTCCTGGGCTACCACGTGAACTCAGGGCCAGCCGGAAATACAAAGCTAGACCCTGTCTCAAAAATTTTTTTCAAAAATGAACATATGCGTACAATGTACAGTACCAGTCACTGGCTTGTGACATAATACTTTAGGTGGTGAATGGTTCCAGACCCTTTTATTTGTCTCTCTTCACAATGCCAAGGGTTGTTGTGATCTCTTATTTTGTGCAACACAGACACAAAAAACTCATCTGTGATCCCATAACACAAAGCTGTAGGAAGGTAAGGCTGATACAGAAAAAGCCCAATAGGAAATTTGCTCCCAACAGTCATTGGGCATCTGTAAATAAAGAAGCACTCTTGTCTCATCATCCTCCTGTCGGATCATTTTGAGGCCAAACCCAAATTAAAACCTGAAGCAATTATCTTTTCATATCAATTATTTGGTAGCCAACAGATGGTTTAGGCTATGAACTGAGAGAGAAGATTATTATGTGTTTTTATTATAAGGAAATGATAATAGGTGTGGGGTAGGAATGTAATGCATTGTAGTTTTCCCATTTATAGGAGGAATTGGTAGTATTCCAGGAAATCTATTAATCCAAAAAATTGGTGATTTTTAGAGGGGGGAGATGGATTGCTGATGGTGAGAGGGAGGATTTTGTACTGAAAAAAGTTAAGTAATATATAAAATTAATGGCATTATGCCTAACAAGTATTCACCATGGCATGCAAGGATTTTATCTATAAAGTTGCATCAGGTACAAAAATATAGGAATGTAACCCACACATTAAGAGGTCAATGATATTGAAGTTTTAAATAAATTCCAAAAAGGTACTCAATAAAATTGTACAGATAGAATTTTTAAAAATGAACAATACTATAGAGTTTTGAATATTGACTTTGTATCCAGGTATGTGACTGAACTTTGTTATTAAATCTCGGAGTCTTTTGATGGAGTTCTGGGGTGTTCCTTGTAGAGCATCATGTTATCCACAAAGAATGATAAATTAAATTGTTTCTTCCCTATCCTTATTCCCTTTACTTCTTCCTTTTGTGTAATATCTCTGACTAATATTTCCAGAACTACAATTAACAGGAGTGGAGATAGAAGACATCATTGTTTTTTTCCTGATTTTAGAATGAAAGCTTTCAGTTTCTGACAACTTAGTATGATGTTAGCTCTTGGTTTGTCACTGATGGCTTTTGTCAGATTGAGATAAAGATCATCTATTCTTATTTTCTGTTGGGGTTTTATCGAGAATGAGTGTTGGACTTGGTCGACTTTTTTTTCATTTATGCATCTCTACAGGTGATCATATGATTTTTGGCCCTGGCTCTGTTCATATAGTACATTATATTTACTGATTTGAGTATACTGGCTCATTCCTGAATGTCTGGAATGGGTCCTGAGCATCTTCTTGATGATCTCCTTCCTTCATTTTATTAAGGAGTTTTGTATCTGTGTTCATTAGGGAGATTGGCCCATAGTTCTCTTTTTTTGATCGGATCCTTGTTTGGTGTTGGTACCCAGATAATGCTTGCTTCCAGAAATGACTTTGCAAATATTGCTTCCCTTTCAGTTTCATTAAAGAAACACTTCATGAACTAAACTCTAATCACACAAGAAATGCCACAAAGAATCAACAGCTGATATCTCATCTCATTAAAATATTTGTACAGCAAAAGAAATCACCAAGAGATTGAACAGACAGTCCACAGAGCAGGGAAAAAGTTTGCCAGTTGTTTCTCAGACAAAGGAATAAAACCTAGACCATAACAGTTCTAAGTCAGGCCGGGGACTTAGCTCAGTGGTTCTGGTGCCTGTCTTGCAAGTGCAAGGAGCTGGGTTCGATACCCAGTAAACACATACCGTATTGGACATGGAGACATGTCCAGCAGCAATCAGCACTACATGCCACAGTTCCAGGCATGGGGCTCATGCCTGTCATCCCAGCATTCGGGAGGCAGAGGCAGGAGGACTGCTGTGATGTGAGTTGGAGGCTGAGCTCAGGGCCAGCCTGAACTACAAAGCGAGACCTTGTCTCAAAAAAAAAAAAAAAAAAAAGAATTCCAAGTCTCAAACCCCGCCAAGTTTATAGACCCAATCCAAAAGTGGGCATGTGAGAAATGAATAGATACTTCTCAGAAGAAGAAATACAAATGGCAAACAAATATGTAAAAATGTATCCAACATTTCTGTTCATTCAGGAAATGCAAATTAAAACAGAGATTCCATCTCACCTCAGAAAAAATGGCTACTATCAAGAAACTAACCAAGAATAAATGGTGGAGGGGACTGGAAGGAAAAAGGAATCCTTTACTCTTCTTCATAGGATGTAGAATGTTGCCACCAAGGTAGATATCAATTGAATATTCTTAAAAAACAAACTAGAAATTTCATTTGACTCAGCTATTCTTCTTAGTATCTCCCTGCAAATTAAGTGTGTATATATACATACATATACATATATATACATACACATATGTATACATATATATGTGTATGTATATATACACACACAGCTCTAGTTATAGCAGCACAGTTTGTTATAGTTAAATCTTGGAAAGAGCCCAAATATTTATCAACTGATGAATGAATAAAGATGTGTTTTGCTTTGTTAATAAAATGGAGGACTACTTTACCACAGAAGAGCCTAAATTTGAGACATTTCTAGGAAATAGATGCACCTAAAGACCATATTCTGAACTGAAAGAAAGACACATGTTCAAATATCATATGGTTTTTCTAGTGTGAGAAATCAAAAGTGTAAATAAAGAGCAAAATGTAAATAAATGTTGTAAAAGAGGAAGAAAATGTACAAATTAGAAGGGGAAATAATGAGAGAGATAGGAAAAGGAAGAAAAGAAAAACACAAAAAAGAGTAAAAATGGAAAAAAGCTTTTGTAAATAAGTTGGGGAAGAGGGAAAGAAAGGAGGAAGAGGCATGGGAAAGACAGAAGGAGCGAGTGCATCATGTACAGGCAAAAACTCTGTGATGGATGCGATTATTATGCATATCTTAAATATACCAATAAATTTAATTAATTAATAAAAGAAATAGAAAACAGAAAAAGGTAAATTGATTATTTAATAAATGTTAAATCAGCTTAAACAAATATTCTAGGGAATTCTTATACCGAGTAGCTGAATTTAGAGTCAGCAGAGTTGTTGATTTTTATGTCCACTAACAAGGCTTTATTATAAACCAACGTATCTCTACTAGAAATGACAGAATACATCCTAAAATTATAGATTTTTATACAGTGCCATAATTACAGAGTACCTGATGCTATATTTCACAAGCCACATAACGCTAATTCTGAAATTGTCCATGACCTTGAATGTATTAGTAGCAAGAAGATGTTACTTTCCCTAAATGAACCTGTATATTCAAATGCTACTAAATTTATAAAAATATTGAAAATTATAGGAATATTTAAAGAGAAATACTCAGGGGTAAAGTCTCAGTATCTTAATATCCTAATATGAAATATGATTGAAAATATGATGTGTTTAAATACAAAATTATAGCAAGACACTGCCATAAATCTTCAGAATCCTTCACTCACTCCAGTCACATTCTTCCCACGTCCTCTCCACTTTCTGTAGCAGCTCTCTAGCCCTCTCTCCTGAGGGTCTTTAGCTGCGCTGTTCCACCTGCTTCTGTGTCCTGAATGGATCAAAATGTCTCACTTTCAGGGTCGTTGTGACTTTGCGGAATGGTTGGAAGTGACGCGAGGCCACATCCGGGCACTGAGGTGGACGAGACACAGCGTCGTGTGTTTACAAGCTGCCTGCCTGTTGGGTGATGCTTAGTAGCAGTATTCAATATATCTCCTAAAAACAGTCACAAAGAGGACTTCCAGAACTGCTTCAGAAAGTGTCAGGAACATGCCTTAAGTGCGATAGAGTACTTGGAAAAAAATTAAAGGCCATATGCCATTTAGTGGAATATTATTTTAAATAGAAACATTGAATGTACTTTTCAATCACTCCATGTACATCACTATCTTTATATTTAATACAGATGTGCCAAAGTGTCAAAAAATAGAACTGAATAAATTTATCCTCAATTCAAAAAATGGCAAGTAGCAAAGTAATTTTGGGGAAGATCAAGAAATGTTATTTTGAAAGTCTGTTCTTTATTCTATTGTACTTTTTCTTTCTTTGCTAACAGCAGGTTGAGGACCTTACATGGTGACAAACTGGTATATAGTCATGACTGTTGGATCACCAGCCACACCTCAGATCCTATATCTAAAATGCTCTTGACAGGTTTAAACAAGAGATCATATTTCCTGAAATGGATCATGGGATGTGAAAAATTGTACATTAGAGTTGTCAAATTCTATGAAAATTATATATTGGAGCAATTTGATGGCTTTTCTTGCTTCTTTATTCCAGGAGGGAATGTGAAGCCATTTAAAATGCCATTTCCCATCATCCCACTCACTGTTCATCCTTCTGATTTCCCCAGGAGATGAGACAAAAACTAGAGTTTCAGGTCATTACATACATTTTATTGCTGCTTTTTACTTTGTCTTAACCTAGTTAACTGGAACATACAGCCTCCATAAAAATATGAAAAGTCAGCTTTATCTGACTATGTCCTGCAGCAAGCACTCAGCCTCACCCATCTTTTCATTGTGTGACTCATGTCCTCCTTCTGAGGAGTTAGTGGGGCTCCAATCCAAGAAAGAAAGAGGAAGAATGTATAAAATGATAGAGTGGATGACAGAAAATCAAAATTTCCATTGAGTCAAGGATCACTGGGACAAAACCAAGCATAACTCTAATTTGATCTTCCAGCCAGTTCCCTTAGATTATGATACCTTTATCTCCTTTGCGTTTTAGCTTGTGCAGGAAAGTAGCTCCTTGTTCACTGGTGAAAAGATGAGAAAAGAAATTGATATTCAGAATGCCTTTTAGGTAGACTGAACTACAAATCATGTGAATGTGTAGAATAATGTCCAGTAGCCACTCCAGACAGTTGCTTATGTGATATCCACAAACTCAGCAAGTTCCATTCAGCACAGAAACTATTTCTATGTTTTTAATTTCATTTACTTCTAGATAAGCTTGTTGCTAACAAATTGAGATCCTGTTGTCTTCCCCATAACAAACTTCAGAAAGATTATTGTGCTTTCATGTGAATTATTATCATCTTATAAAGATAGATAAACACAAAGAGGATATCGTATTAAGCACATTGTCATTCATTGTCACTTCAGTACCTTACTATATACTTTTATCCAACTCACTTGCTTTAGAATCACACCAAACCATTTGAAATTTCAATAAGCAACTTGCTCAAGTACTGAAAAGAATTGAAGTATATGCAAAACAAAATGTCTGCCTTACTTTTCTACACTTCAAAACAAAACTCAGAACAGGCTCCGTTTAGCGTGTGCAGAACGTGGTTGGTGACAGATCTATACACTTTCACAAATGAGTACCGACAAAAGAGTAATTCTGTGCTCGAATGTGCGTGTGTGTATGTGTCTGTGTGTGTGTGTGTGTATGTGTACTTGAAGCTGTCATAAGATTTGTCAGATGATAATTGAATTCATTGGGTGCTGAGGATTCCTCGTGCATGTGTTAGTAAGAGTTACTACATCATGTCTGTATATTTTCAGGCTCTGTTTGTGGAAGACTGGATCCTAAATATTGTAAGAGCAGCACACTTGGAAGCCATTGCTTAAATTCAGAATGGAAATGACTTTATTACTATTTAATGTTAAGCCTTATGGTTTTAGGAACCAAGTAGCACTGGATTTGAATTCCAAAATCAGCTTGGCAAGATGTCTTTTCTTGGAAACTTAATGCTGCTACCTGTATATGCCATCTTTACCTCTGCTATAAAATTCCAGAAGTAGTAAATAGCTCACTATTGACAGAGAAGATGAGATAAAATTGCATACCTAAAGTTCAAAGTGCAGTTAAGTGATACATAATAAACTCTTAATAAGAAATGTTAATTCCATTCTAGCAAGGATGACTACAAGAAAAGGTCTTTTAAAAAATACATACCTCTACCACTTCCCTAAACCTTTAGTAGCAAAATGTGTTTAACATTATGCATCATCTCTTACAAGTTAATTCTAGTATTAAGTGAGAATTCAATTTTTAAAAATTTCTCTGCTCATGAAAACTTCCAAGTCACTTTATTGTTATGATTATGGTCCTAGACAGCTGGAAGTCAGTGATCAAAATTATGTAAAATTGTGTCAAATGTGTAACTCTAAATTCTTTTTGTTATTTTTCTCACCTTTGTCAAAAATGCTTGTTAGTCCTCATTTGCAGTATGTTTATATCCATTCTTCAAGTCTGCATCTGATTTTTCAAATACCACTCTTAAAATTAGAAATAAAATGTTTTATAATTGTCAAATAAACTTGTTTGCCTCCAAGAGAAGAGATAGGAAATGCAGTAGAGAGACAGACAAAGAAAGCAACACTGTGGAATATTGGTGAGTGACTAGATTAGGAGATTAGCCAAGATAATATTGAATAAATGTGGGTTCCTGTCTTGTAAGGGCTGAGTGGAATTTGCTGTTTGCCTTGGAAGCTCACAGAGCCTCAATTCCTAGCCTTCAGTCTCATTGGCTGGCCATATGTGTATTTCATCTGAAAGGAAAGGCTCTGGGGCACATAGCAGGCTTCCATGTTACCTGGGCTATTGCACTCAACCAACATTCAGATGAATGGATGTCACTTTATTGCCCACTTAAGAATTATCCAAACCAAGTACATCACTTCACAGTCCTGTCACAGCAAAAGTTTACCTCACACAGTCATTGCTGATTGGTGCTGCTCCTGAGTCCCACCTTCCTTCCTGGCTTCTGACGAGGTGGTGCCTCCTTCCTTTGGACACATGTGACTAATAAGTCCCTCCCAATCTCAGACATCTCTCCTCAGTATTAAAAGTTCCTGAACTATATAGAGTGGTTATAGGGGAGGGGAAAGGGAGAAGGGAGGTTAACAGAGACCCCTGCAGTGGTCCTGACCTCCTGCAAGCTGTACAAGCCAGTACAATATCCACAAGATAGGAAAGTAGAAACTAAAAGAAACACATGGACAGGGACTTGAGAGAAACTGAGTCCTGGCCTAATCTAAGCTGTTCTGAGAAACAAAGACAAAGAAGTCCTGGGACATCCAGTGTTTATTCATTACAAAGATGTTGAACAGGACTTGAGGCATCTGCTGGTTACAAGTACAAATCAGGCAAGACCGTAGAATGAGTGCACAAGTCTATCTTTGCTGAAGAGAACAGAGGAGAATTTTGGTGGAGTAAAGGTGACCTTGCCTGAAAGAGAACTTAGCTCCTTGGATGACTTCCAGTGTAACAAAGTCGAATTATGGGGGAGAAAGAAGCTTGTGCCATGATAGCCTGCTCATACCGGGCAGAGGTACCTGCTACAGGGTGGGCTTCCTCCTTTACCAGGGATTGGCAAGACTGCCAAAGCAGTCAGGATTGCTGGCAGGTTAGAGTAGGTGTTTAAAAGTTTGCCAAAAGGGACAAAAATTCAATTATGTTCCTGAATAAAGTAGAATTTTCCTCTCTGTAAAGGTTTATCATTTCCTTTTGTTGGGAATGTTCTAACTAATCACATCTAATTCTTCATGAAATAATATGTATTGTAAGCTAAAGCTACCCAGCCAAGCCCTAGGATACCAATACTTCATAGTCCCCTCAGTATTTTTGTTCTCAGTAACTATCCTCCCTGTGCACCCTCTACTCCTTATGTTCTCTGCCTATTCCACTCTCTTTTTTGAAACCAGCATTGATAACTTATACATATAGTTGAAAATAGCATTTACTTTTCTGGATCTGACTTACTTCAGTAAACAATGTACTCCAGTTGCATTCAAGTTCCACAAAGGGCAATATATCAGCATTATTATAGCACAAAATCTGATTGCATTGCATTTATGTAGCACTCATGAAATGGGTATTTTCTCTATCCATTTATCCACTGATAAATGACTCAGTTGATCACATACTTTGGATTTTGTGAGCAGCATCACAATAAACATAGGAGGGTAAGCATCTCTTTGATATATTAGCTTAATTTCCTTTGGATATATACCCATGGTGGAATACGTCGATTTCAGGGCTGCTTTCCACTCTTTCTTTATGATTTTGAGAAAATCCACATTGTTTTCTATTAGAACCATATTAATTTATATTCCCACTATTAGTGTGTGTCCCTCTTTCTTCAAACCTTGGTCAGCATATGTTATTATGTTTTTTTATTATTTCTTATTCTATCAGGGTGAAATAATACCTCATTCATTTCTCTGAGGATTAATGTTACAACAATTTCTTTTCTTTAAGATGGGGCTCTTTGCATATGTACCATTTTGAGAAATGTCTAGTTAGATCATCGGGTTATTTTTATATGAAATTGTTTGTTTTTTGTTGTGGAGTGCTATGATTTCCTCCCATTAAATTCTGGATATAAATCCCTTGTTGGTTCAATTTGCTACTTACATTGTCTCCTATTGTACAAGTTTTTTCTTCATTCTCTTAACTGCTTTCTTGGTCCTGAAAAGCTTCTTAGTTTGACACGATTCTGTTTGTCTCTTTTTTTGCTTTTCTTGTCTTTTCTTTTGGAGTCCTGGTCACATCATTGCCTGTGCATCGTCATGAAGTATTTTCTTTTTGTTTCTCTCTAGAAGTTTCATAGCTTCAAATCTCACATTATGGTCATTGGTGCATTCGAGTTGATTTTTGAATATGGCAAAACATATTCTAGCTTCATTTTTCTGCCTGTGAATGCACCATTTGGTAGAGACATTGCCTTTTGCCAATGTATATTTTTGGCAACGTTATAAAAGACTGGGTGGCACTAATCCCCAGGTTTGCCATCCTGCTCCATGTCCTTGTGTGTTCATTATCACCCCCGTGCCATGCTCTGCAGTAACTATGTTTGGCGGTTAGCATTGCTATTTCTCCTTTTACTTAAAACTGCTTTGTCTACTCCAGAGTTTTTTTTTTTTCAATTTTGCATGGTTTTTAGAGTTGTTTCCCCTTTATCTGAAAAAAAAAATGATTTTGGTCTTTTCATAAGGATTTCATTGAATCTATAAATCACTGTTGGAAGTGTGAACCTTTTAACAGTATTATCGCTTCCAACTCATAAATGTGAGCTGTCTTTCCATTTTTGTGTGTTTTCTTTATTTCCTTCATCAGTGTTTAGTAACTATGTTATAAAAATCACTCACAGCTGTGCACAGTAGCGAGTGCCTGTAATTTCAGTTCCCTGAGAGGTTGAGGCAAGAACATACAAGTTGCACTGTACCTAGGAAACTTAACAACTCAGGGAGACTGTCTGAAAATTTAAAAGAAAACAAAAAAATTAAAAATGTCTCCAGATATAGCTCAGTGTGAATGCCCTGAGTTAAATTCACAGTACAGGAAAAAGTCTCTTCTTTAAATTGATTCATAAGTATTTTTGTAATTATTTTGAGTGAGATTTCTTCATCTTCTTCAACAATTTTTATGCATGTATAAAAATGCTATTGATTGTTTTTTCTACATTGAATTTGTATTCTACAACTTTATAATAGTTGTTTATCAGTTCTAAGAGTCACAGATTGTTTTGGAGTCATTATAATGTTCTATATTTAATACCATGTTATCAGCAGATGCTGACAATTTTAATTTTTTGCTATATTTTTTCTCTTGTTTTATTTCTCTGGCTGAAGAGTCCAGTACTGTGCTAATAAACATGGTGCACATGGTGATCCTTTTTCTTTCTTTCTCATTTTGAAAAACTACTGCAGCTTTTCCTTATTCAGTATCAAGTTGATATGAATTTGTCTTGGGTCATCTGTTTGTGGTGAATTATGACCCCGTATACCCAAATTATTACAGGTTGCTCTCATGAAAAGGCGTGTAATGTTAGGAAGTGCTTTTTTCTGCATCTGTTCAGATGATAATATTATTCTCATATTTCCATGGATGGGAGGTGCTGAACTTATTGTTTGTGTACGTTGACTTGTCCTGTTATCTGTGGGATAAATCCTCCTTGATCATGAGGAATGCTGGCCTTTGATTTGACACTAAATTCTATCTACTAGTATTTCCTTGAAGTTCTTTTATTGTATGTTTATCAGGTATACTGGTGTGTACCTTTTTGTTTTTGTGGTGGCCTTATCTGGTCTTGTAATCAGCATAATATTAAACTAATTAGTAAGAGATCTTTCCTCTTTTTAAAATACTATGAGTATTCTTGTTAGTTTTTCACTAAAAGTTTGGCAAAATTCCTTTCAACCTATCAAAT
>PVIR01040452.1:0-13340 GCA_004026965.1 Petromus typicus | reverse complement strand
ATGGCCTTAAAGATTCAATAGGCCTGTAAATTGGACCTGAGCCTTTCATCTGTAATCCTGAATTTTCCCCCTGGGGAACTGAGAAATCCTTCAGCCCTCCATCCGGCACTATAAGGTAGGTAATACATCCTACACTTCAAACACATGCAAAAGATTGGCATTCTAATACAGCCCATTAAACAGTGGGTAAACTGATAAATAGTATTACTACATGTTCTAGATCACCCATCCTGAGAGCACCCCCAAGACCACATAAAAGTCATCAATCCTTTGCTGGATATTATAGTCCAGGCTTATATTCCCCCATACCAGGAAGGCTGAGACAAGAGAATCACTGAAGTTGAGGCCAGCCAGAGTTACACAGTGAGTTACACTGAGTTCAAGGCCAGTCTGAACTACAGAGCCAGACTTTGTCTCAAAATAAAACAAAGAAAAACTAAAGTCATCGATCCTAGACTGAAATATTCCTCTCTTGGGGACCTGAACACCATTTTCTCTGAGTGTGTACTTTTTAGATTTTGCTTTCTAAGCCTACTTGTACTTCTCCCTGGTGTGTCTTGCAAATCTTTCCTGGGAAGTGTGTTAGCCAGACATTACCAGTTCCTCTGTGTGAGGACGGTGTGTTGTGGTTCCCAACACCTCTCTAAGGGTCCGCTTAAGGACTCATCCAGTGACAGTATTCTTAAAGGTTATGTGTACCTCCTTATTAAAAATGCATTATCTACATTTTCACATTTTTCTATTGGATAGTCTTGTTCATTTACAGAAACTTTTCCCACACTAGAGAAATTAGATCTCTGTGTGCTTGTGCGTGTGTATGTATGTGTGTTGTTTATTTGCTGCACGAATTACAATTTTCTTGCTGTGTGCTTTTGCTTACAATAACTCTCCTCATTTTCTAGCTATTATATGGATAAAAAAAAAACAATTTTATTTTTCCTTATCTTACTAAACTGAAGCTCTGTAACAAATAAGGGACTGACAAGAGACAAAGAAACTGAAGTTAATTAACATGAGGAGTGTACACATTCATGGGAGACATCCAAGAATTGAGTTAATTCTCTAGGCTAGACCTTAAAGAAAGTGTTTAAATTTTTGGTTTAAACATGATTGTTCTCTGGAACAAAAAAGCATATAAGAAAAAGCCCGCCCCAAACTAGATGACCAGGGAAGATATCTAACCGACATGGGAGGTGTGTTGCGTAGGTGAAGGTCAATAATTTCTCTATATTGCCACCTCTCTCAACAGAGAAAAGATAGTTTAATAAATTAGTCAGTTTCTCTTAGAAATGGGCAATTTCAGAGCTGTCCGCATGCTTGTAGTTTAACAAGCCACTCCAAATTAACCAATAACAACACAGATGTATTGTAGGGTGGCATAATCTGGTCTCTTACGGTCATGCTTTAGGGTGATATTATGTGAGTTCTGTCACTGATTATGAACTATTCCTTTATTTTTATTTCATAACAACCATATTATGACATGATTGCTTCTGAATTTGCTATTATATTTGGGGGATCACAAGAACAGGTATCAGACCTTGCTCAACTCCACATGCCTCATGTAGAGTGGTATAATTCTGGGTACTTAAACAATGGCAACAAATGGTCTTGGAGAAAATCATTAATGTTTGCTTATTTCATTCTTTTTTTCTTTTACACTTAAATTGATGTCACACACTCTGAGTGATGCACTTGGTGTTAGCGACATCTGGCAGCGCTGTAGTGTTATGGTCCTACTGCTCTAGTGAGGCTCAGAAAGTGCTAAGGCAAAGATGGTGCTTTGCTACGCTAAGGGCTCTGAGTTAAAGGAGAACCATGATGTCCTTGATCTTCGCTGCCCTCTTGACTCTCACAAGGTTTTGCTTTCTTTCTTTAAATTTATTTTCATTTGGCAATACAGTACTGGAGACAGAACTCAGGGCCTCCGCACTGAGATGATGGCTCTTTGTTGACTGAAAGTCATGAGTCTTCTGGCCTACTCCTCCATAGCTTGTGCCACCTCTCACACAGAAACCCCTCCCCATCCTCCTTTCTACAGCCTGGACCCTGTGTAAACTCTGACCAGCTGGCTGTTCTTGGATTCTGATGACTGCTGTAAGTCTGTGCTTCATGAATCTGTATCCTTTTCTCCTATTAGTCTGTCTATTATCTGTTTTATTCAGAAATACAAATTATGGAGACTTCAGAGAGGAGGAGAAAGGTTTTAACTCTCTCATAGTTCCTTGTCTTTATTCTACTGCTGTTTAACTACAGAATAATCTAAGGGATCAAAATGCCTGTCGCAGAATATGCTTTAAGAGATCAGAATTGCCGTAAGGATTACTTTGAACTGACTGGAGAATTGTGATAAGAATCAGTGCACAGAACAGCTATAGAGAGAAGTTTTGAAAAGTAGAGTAGAAATTGTCCTTCAGGAAAGAAACTTTACAAATTGAAACCAAGAAGTCGAAATTTATCTTAAAAATTAGGATTTTAAAGTAAAACTACTTCTTCAGGTTCTTCATGCTAATAGCAAAATGTCCACCCATAACTCTGACATCAAACAATGATCAGTCACTGAATTTTCAAAATGATGTTGATCTTCTGTGCTTCAGGATGGAAGATTAGCTCTCCTCTTAATTTGGTCAAATTATGAATGAATTTATTTCTCCATTTTAATGGACTTCTCTTGAACGCTTGACAGTGAATGGGTGCAGGAATCCAGATACAGAGCACTGGCCTGGCCCTGCTAACACAGAGAACGTTGCCTTTTTGTGCAAAGCTGAGCAGTGTGTCTCTAAATCATTGGCAAAGACACTGACTTAAGTCTGAAAAGTGAATCTTTTTATTTACCACATTTTTTCTTGATCATCTGTGCATACAGCAATGCATTAAATGCAAACAGTAAAAGAGTTTACCAGGATCAGGGTAAGGAGAGTGATTTCCTGAATAATCTCCAGGGTCAGGGTGGGGAGAAGAGCAAAAGGAGGAATAGGGACAGGATATGTTCGTGCTTTCTTCAAAGGGGAAATTATGGTTTGTATGCAGGGAGTGAATAGCTAGCAGCTAGTGAGGCTACAGATCACAGAACCTGGGAAAGAAAGTTTAAGAGACAAGGACAAAACTATAGGGGCTTTGGCTTTCCTGAAGCTTATGGAAGTGGACTTCTTGTGATAAGGTCCAGCCTCAGGAGCATGGAGTCACGGAGCTGTCACACTTGCTAGGGAAGGAGTGTTAACAGCTGTTTTGCTGTATCTGAAACAGTTCACCCTGACTCTGGTACAGGTCAACCAGGCTGAAATGGCCTCCTCTTAGTTCCTTAACACACCACAGTTTCCCCAGAGCTCATCTCCAAACCCTCCTTTCTTTCTTTGGACATGGTATGGTGCTTAAGCCTAAACTTTAAACCAAAATTTGACATTTACTCAGTTTTTTGGGCATCTCTTATGTGTATAGGAGGAACACATGTTAATGAACTTCTATTTGTTTTTCTTTTGTAAGCCTACTTTTTTTATTATAAAACACTTTGGCTAACAATTCAGAAAGAGAGAGAACAATGTTATTTTATCCTTCTACAATAAAAAGTGTACTTTTTATTGGGCATACAAACTTTTAAAACAGTTTGTAATAGGTAAATCTTGGAAACAGACCAAAGGTCCATCAACTGGTGACTGGATAAAGATGTGAAGATTCCTTACAAAATGAAGTTCTACTCAGCCATAAAGAATGGTACACTAGAGACATTTGTAGCTAAGTGGATTCACTTTGAGGCCATACTCATAAGTGAAATAAATAGGACACATGTGTGTAAACATCTGATTGTTTCTGGGGCATGAGAAACAGTGTAAATGAAGTTCAAGATGTATAATACATAATATGAACTAGGGGGGGCAAGGTTCACAGGGGAAGAGAGGCTAGGGAGTGGAGGGGAAGGAAAGGAACAAAGGAAATTTTAAAAGTGAGAACGGAAGGTTAAAAAAACGCTTTTATAAATTGCTAAGGAAGAAAGAGAGGGAAAGGAAATGGGAAAAAACAAGAACCAAGATGTATCATGAACAAGTATCAAGGACAAAATCTCAATAATGAATGTGATCATAAGCCACACCCAAAATATACAACCAACTTAATGGATTAAAAAAGTCACCAAGACAAGAAGTTTTGTGTGTGTGTGTGTGTGTGTGTGTGTGTGTGTGTGTGTGTGTGTGTGTGTGTATGTCTTCCCTTGTGTGGGTTGTAAGTAGAAGAGGAAAGCTTATACAACTATTTGAGTTTCTAAGTTTCTTCTTTAATCTACAAAACAGGTAAGTGACAGAATAAACCCTGTTTGAACACCCTGAAGATCTGGTGCCAAGATTCCTAACACCCCAAAGCTATTTAGAAGTAATCACTTTGAAGTAAATTAATGGAAAAATTCAAGGAACTAAGAAATCTACCTTTCAACAAATCTGGCAGCAGTCACTAGTAATTCTGCATGTTCTTTATTTTCCTTTTTCTTATGAACATACAAATTTTAAGACATATTTTAGTAAGAAAAGAGTAAAAATTATATTCTCTAGAATATCAGCCACTTATTCTCATGCTATTGTTTCTCAAATATTCTTGTTTTTGGATGAATAAATAGTGACTCTTCAGCCTATCTTCAAAGCTCCAGTTGATGGATACTGGTCTCAGGGTGATCAGGACAGGACAGAACGCCACCCTGCCTGTGAGCCAAGAGGTTCTCTTCTTTGTTTGTGGAAGTTTTATGCTGATGTGCAACTGCATAAGAGCAATTCACTACAACTCACTTCCTTGTTTGTTTGTCTACTGCTACCGATGATTATACAAAAAATAAACAGTCTTCCTATAGTTCTCAGTGGCACTCATATGTACCAGAGCAAGGACTGCTTTTCAAGAAACTGAAATAAAACATATGGAAGGAAACTGAGAATGCTTGTCAAAATTATTCCACTGTGAAATTAGTTACATTCCACAAGAAAATATAATCGTGCCAGGGGTTTCTTTCTTCAGTGACTCTCCCATAAACTGCAGCAGGAAAAAAATTGTTGTTCAGCTTCATAAGCTGTCAGTGCCATTGGCTACCTAAACCCATTCATACTTGATTATTTTCAGTCCAGTGCAATTTCTATACAGCCCGGGTGGATATTTCTTTGGTTCACTGAATGAAATATTCACATCGGTATGTGGCTGTGTTGCTGCTGTCCCCTGCTACAATTAACACAACAACAGATTTTTAAAATACTACTTACAATAATGGGTGTAGAAATCACATCCAAGCAGAACACACATAAAAAGGATTATCCAGCAGAGAGCTGCCAAATGTACTGTAAAACTGGAGGAGTATCACCATCCCTTAAACACTCGGATAGAAGCTAACTGAACCACATCTCTGCTGTCAGCAGAGCATGAAACTCTGAGGTGCATTTCAGTTTCCTCCTAGTCCTTGCCAGTAAAACTAAAGACTTCTACAGGGTAAAGACATATTTGCGATTTTAATGGCGTGGTCTACTTTCTTTTTCATAAGCAATATGTTGCCCTCTAGAAGGTACTTGAGCCCTTTCCAAACATGACATTCTGCAAAGCACTGTGGCCTAGGAAATTTCTCCACTATCCTCATCATTCTCAGAACCACAGGGCCCTTCTCAGGCACAGAGTTCAGAATGAAGAAAACCTAGTATTCTTTTCTCTTTTTCCTTTAATAACTGTACATACAGTTAAGTGTGTGCACACACAGAGTAGCCAGACAGCTGAATGCAAAGAATAAATTTTGCTGAAAATTATCCATTGATACCTATCTCTTATCAAATCAAATGTTTCTTTTGACCTGACAAAGACTTCTACAGTACAAGCCCAGGTGATCTTGCCAGTCTATTTTACCAATCTCCCAACGGCATCTTATATGTCTAGTTAACCAAACAAGTCACAGTCCCTGTGTCGCAGAGGGCTTGGATGGTGTATCATTCTCCCCCTGCATAAGCAGAGTCAGGCCTGGTATCTAGACCGGAATATCGGGTTACAATCTTATTGTTGAGCAGCTGGTGTGGAACCAAGGAAAGATCTGTGTCAAAGTGTCTCTCTGAGTTGGTGATAAGAAAAGCAATGCAAATCATCCAGACAGGCTTTAGTTTATGAGCGCTGCAGAAATAAGGGTTCTCTAATAAAATCAAGAAGACAGCACAGGAAACGTGTCAAAGGATGAGGTGTGAAACGTGGGCTAATGCTGGGTGAATGAGAGGAGATATGATTTTTCTGATCACGACCACTGCTCTGGTAACCAGAAAGGGAGTCAAGGAGTGAAAGGAACTAATGGCCATCTGGCTCCTAATCAGTGTTCTCTCTGTGCACTGTGCTTCCTCTTCTGGAACAGATCATACTCATTCCTCCAGATCTGTTTCAAATATATCACCTTGTCGCTGAACAAGGTCACAGGAGTCACTTGAAAGGGGATAGCGACCTCCACCTGGCACACTGAGTAGCATCTTGCCTCAAGTCATGGAAAGAGTTTCAGGATGCACCGGTATGAGGCACAGATAAGTTCATTGGGCAGCGTTAGATAGTGAGGGAGAATCTGAAAAAAACTCCAGCTAGAATCGCTGCAGGGAGCACACTTGGATGTGGGGCTTTTGAATGCACACAGCCAGCTTGTCTGGATCAGCTGCAGCTGGCCAGCATTCTTGGATCCTGATCTGGGTTTGACAGTTCCAAAAGAATTCCTTATATCTTGAAGGGCAGTCCAATTTCCATGTAATGGCTGTCCTTCCGCGAGTAAGGGATATTAGTGCAGTTTCTATCATGGGGCCGGTGTTCCTGCTGCGGTGAAGGTGAGCTCAGCGTGATGGAGTGGAGGTTCTATAAGGCTCTTTTATGCAGCCTAGATGATTGTCAGTTTGGAAACTTCTAGCCTCACTACGGTACAGTCTTGAAATGGATATTGTGAAAGTTGATAATAAAATAGCCCCTGAAAATTAGCCACTATAGGGTCAGTGTTGTCAGTCTTGAGAGGAAATAAAATAGGTGAACAGACCTCATAATACAGACATCCTGTGAGTGGTGAGCATGCTTACACGCCAAGCAGAACAGGGACCAGACCCAGAGTCCTAGAAAAAAGGGAGACCAAAACAATTGAATGTCCTTTTTTCCTTTCTACCTAGCTTTATTTTTTTCTATTCTACCTCAATCTCTTCCATCAAATCTTTTTCTTTTCCTTCAAAAGAAGCCTCCTTTCCAACTTATGCACACAGACACAGTTGGTACCTTAGTGGCCTTCCCTATTGGACTGAGTCTAGGTTGTCTCATGCCCTCCCTATATCAAATGCACCATAAAAGTACAAATGTCCTTATATCTTTGCAGCAAATACATACTGTCACACATAACAATTAATCAGCAAACATTATTGACATTATTTTAATTAACATCTGGACGGTGAGAAAATTCTTGCATGATCCATGCAATGAAAAAGGAGTACTAAGTTCCAGATATAACTTTGGTCATTACCCCAGTAGGCCAGCATGATTGATATTTCTCCCATCTGTTTCATAGAGATAACTAGATTTATTCATTCTATATTGGGTATTTATTTATATTATTCATGGATGTGGTCAATCTCATAATTTGTAATATAAATTGATTCACTATAATCTCAAGGCTTGTAAGAGATAGTGAATAAATATCACCAAAGAAACATAGAAAAGTACAGCTTAATATTCTTTTCAGCAACTAGGAAAGCACATCTTTCCACTTAAAAATCTGAAATACCCAAAGTACATAAGCTTATATTTTTATTAAAAGTTAGTTTGTCTCATACTAAATTTAACAATCATTTCTCATTTTTTAAATAATTTTCTAAGATATCTAATTTTGGAAATATATTAAAATATATACATTATGTAAGTTTATAGTTGTATGCACAGTAAGTCTTTCGTTTCAGGAGTAAAACACTTCTAGAACGTTCTTCATGTTAGCTACTAGGAAAATTAAACTCATATATTTAGCTATCTATCAAACACTGAAATATATTCATGATGCAGTATTACCCTTGAATTTCTTTCTTTTTCTTACCTATTTTCCTTTACCAATTTTTTACTTAAAAAGAGACTGGTAATTTAAAAGTTTTTAAATATGTTTACTAATACAAAGTATAGATAATACATACATTCAAATCCACTCTGTTGATCTACTCTGATGCGTACCTCAATAACCTAAAGTCAGACATATTATATAATAGTGTAACATTATTATATAAAATAAATGGCAACTTTTCATGTATTTCCTTGAAATTAAAATGATTTCAAAAAAAGGTGAAGGATTGAGGAAAAAATGTATAAATCTCCTGACTTGTTCTTAACACTAATACAAGGCATTTATTCACTTTTATTTCTCACACTCTCCTTTACATTGTAAGGTAAATAAAATTCTCACCTGTCCATTTTCCTCACTTGCATAATTCTGCCACAAGATGTAGAGTTTGGCTTTTAAATACCTTGTAATAGTTACAGAACTGTAAAAATGTAAAAATGCATACTGGTCATGGTCATTAAGATCCTTGCTTTCCGATGTCCCAGAGATGCAGAAAGAAAATAAATTATAAATGTGGCAGACTGCTGAGAATTCAGGACTCAAAAGATTCTCCTTAAGGACTATATTTTAAAATATATAAATCTTTTACTAAAATAAAATTGAGACTTAGATTTTAGAGCTGATAAATAGAAAAATCTTTGCAAGGACAGTGAGATTTTATTGTTTCTTTGTTTCTGCACTTTTATATTTTAGCAATCCTATGAGCTACATATGTGTGTGTGCATGTGTGTGTATTTGTTGCTTTATTTGTATACTTTTATTTGTAACTAAAATGTACCAAAAATAAATATTTTAACTAAAAACAAGTATTGATATCCTAGTGCAAAATACTAAGTTTCATGATACCTATCCTCTTTTTAGTGTGTACAGATAAATTCTCTCTGAGGCATTTTATGAAGTGGTTATTTAAATATGTGGAAGTGAGCAAATGTTACTGCTGACTCAGAAGAAGCCACTTGCTGTGTGGGCAGAGATTTTTGAAACTATTTGTGAAGGGAAGAGTATGTCACCTAAATTAATGTGGTGGACTCGCCTCATAAGTCATCTCACCATTCTGCTCTGCTGCCCTGCTGGAAAGAGTCGAGGTCAATATCCTACTCATTTAGAACACAGAGGGCCTATTTATCCAGAAGAGCGCTCACATCCCTTCATGTAGCCAGGATATAATAAGACTCAGAATAAAAACTTCTTTACAAAACCAGTTATCCAAGCAGTGAATCAGCCATTAGACTAGAACGAATATTTCAAAATGGTGCCTGTTGCCCTCTATTGCTGAGTGCCATGAACTAGCTTAGTGCAGAGCAGTCAGTCACCTACAGACTCAAAATTAGACAAAGCTGCATCAGCTTCTTAAGCCAACACAAGAACTGCTGTCTTCTTCATGTGTTCATAGAAGTCCTGATTTTTTTTCATTTCACAAAATCTTTAAAAAGGTACATGACATTTCTCTACTCCTTTAGATTCTGAAGAAAGTCAACGCAGAAAGCAGAGAATATCAGCAAGATAAAGAGATACTAGCAGTGTCAAAAGTGGACTTCACATAGGCAGCACTGTACTTCTGGGTCTCTTTTGCTGAAGGCAATAGCCTGGTATGTTCCCACAGTAAGGACTAAGGAGGTATTTCTGAATATTTCAACAGGCAATTGCAATTCATAGGATTTAATTATGACTGGTCATAAAAGGGAAATTAATATAGAACAAATGGACTCTCCCTGTCCCTGTTGGCCAGTTTCCAAAAGTACACATATTCCTGGCACTGTGTTGTTTCTGTAATTGCACAGAGTTGTGCTTTGGTTTTCTTGTGCAAGAAGTAGATTCATTTGGTGCAAACATCTGGTGCCCTGATTTGTACGGAAAAGTCCTTGAATCATGTCATAAGTAATAGTGGACTGCTCTGATCTCTTCATTTGCTTTTCCGCTACTTAGGGTTTTAAATCTCTGATCTGAGTTCATTTTGTTGGCTAAATATTAGGTCAGTCATGTACAACATCATATTTCATTCAATGATGGTTATATGCATTAAAGGTCAGATACAAATTGTTATCCTATAAGATTATAAGGGAGCTGAGAAATTCCACTTGCTACTGATGTTGCACTCATTGTAAGAGTGTAGTACAGCACATTTCTCATGTGGGTGTGATGCTGCTGGAATAAATGAACCTACTGCACTGCCAGGCATGTACAGTATATACATTACATACTGCACATAGTACTTAATAATGATAATAAAGTACGAGAGTGGTTTATGTATTTAATACATCATTTTTAATTATTAGTCTAGATGGTACTCCTTTGACTTATTGCATATATAAAAACAAGTTAATTATAAGACAGCATCAAGAGGAGGACTCCAGAAGAAGGCACTACTACAAAGTGTGACAGCTCTGGTGTGTCCTTATTCCTGAAGAACTGCCAGCAACACCAGTGTAGAGATGGATGATGCTAATGTTGGCCTTGTGTGGCTCTGGCTCTGGACTGTGTGTGGTTCTGGGCTAATGTAATATGTCTTAGGGTTTTTTTATTATAAAAAAGCTTGAAAATTGAAAAAAAATTAATTGCAAAACTAAAAAATTTTAAGTGAAACAATCTGACTGACTGAAGATATAAAGAAAATACTTTTGCACAGCCACACAATGTGTTTGTGACACTTACAGTCATTTTATTTTTGCTTATACAGTCTTTCTAAATTGTCCAGGCTGCTTTGAACATGAAATCCTCTTGACTCAGCTTCTTAGGATTACAAACACATGTCCCTGTGCCCAACTCTGTTTATTAACCTAATACTTTTACAAGAATTAATATAGCTTTGAAAGTTCATATAGTACAAAAGTTACAGTAATCTATGGTTAACTTAGCATTGAAGAAATAGTAGTTTTGTCAGCTTCCTGTCACCTGTTTCTGGGGTCTGTAAGATCTGCAGCAGCAGCATGTACATGACTCTGGGTCTTCACATTCACTGCTCACTGACTCACTGGAGGGATTTCCGGCCCTGAAAGCTTCACACATGGTGAGTGTCTGCACAGGTATATCATGTTTTACCTTTTATTCCACATTTTAACTGTCCATTTTCTTTGTTTAGATATACATATTTCTACCATCATGTTACATTTCCTTGTGGCATTCACTGCAGAAATATGCTGAACAGATTTATAGCTTAAGAATCATATCATGGACAGTAAGTGTGTTGTATCCTACAATACTTAGGTTTGTATACAGACGTTCTATGACATTTGCACAACTGTGACATAACCTAATCAGACCTTACTTAGAATACAACCTGTTGTTCAGAACAAACAATGATGTCTGCAGCTGATTAGAATTGTTGACAATTATAGGATCTGAGACACTGATGGAACAAGGTGAGAAACTGAGCAAAGACTCTCAGCTGGTGTGAGGATCTGTGCCCACCTGGCTTGTCCATTTCTTCATGCTCTAGGAACTTCCAAACTCTTTTAAAGCCATTGCTTCAAAATAAAATTACCTTTCTAATAACCTTTATTTGGAGTTTGTTTTTTAATGTAGTCATTATGCACCAGTTATAATGAAGCATTGTGTTAGATTTTTATCACAAAAATATGAAGAATGGATTGATATCTTCAAGGAGTTCCAGTTCATTGTAAAATTAATCCATCATGAAAGCAATATACTTGAATAAAATTACTGGTAGTAATGTGTAAGCATGATAGGAAAGACAAATATGTCTAAGGAGCTGTGGGATGGAAAGTTTAACCAGCAAGAAAATCAGGAAAGACTTCACAAAAGAGGAAGCATTGGAAAGAAAGTATAAAAACTGCTGGGTGTGTATTCAAAGGAATCCTAATGAACATGTCAGAGATTTCTGCATCTCAGGCTTGCTGTTCATAGTAGCCAGGATGGGGACGAAGCATACAAGGACCCATCAGCAGCAAGTAGATGGATAGAGAGAATGCGGCATTTATACTCAGTAGAATGCTAGCCATCTTTTCCAAACCAGAAGAAAATTCGATCACTTGCTATAACATAGATAAAACTGGAGAGTAATGTGCAAAGGGAAATGAGCCAGGCACAGAAAGACAACTCTTATGTGATCTCACTTACATATGGAAATTTAATATGCCAATTTCTTAGAAACAGAGAGAAGAGAGGAGGTCACCACAGGCTGGGGTCCAGAGAGGAATGAAAAAAGAAAAGATTTGATCTCAGGGAGGACTTAGGTAGCCTGGTGAGATAAGTTTTAGTGATCTATCAAACTGCATGGTGGCCACAGTTAATGTCTTATATATTTCAAATTTGTTAAAAGAAAGATTTTTAATGTTCTCCCTACAAAAAATAAGTGATAGGTTGGTGAGGTAGTAATTTGTCTAATCTTTTTACAATGTACTTGTAGATCAAAACATCACACTGTACTCCATCGATATACAATTATTATTTGGCAATTTCTAAATAAGTTACTTTTTAAAATTATGATTATAAAATATAATGTGAATTTTCCATACAAGATCCAGTGAATCACTATCTTTGCCCTATCATAAGAATAAAATGTGGAGTTGTATTTCTGTTCCCTGCATAGTGAGCTGATTAGCTGGAATCCTTGTCATGAGGCCCACATTATCTCTGATCTTCTTCCATTTCTTTAAGACAAATGACTCAATTCCTGGAGACATATTTTCTCATCGGTTTATATTTCCTTATCATTCCATTATCTTTTAGTCTCCTTCAGAACGACTTGTAAGTTCTCTGAGTTCAGTGAAATGGATGCTCTTGACAGTGCAGAGATATAAGATTTGGGGGAAATCAAAACTGGCTCCACTTCTCCTTAAGATATCTAGTCAAAATGAACCCGAAGAAAAATCTATGAGTCAAGGGCACAGATGAGACCTGAGCTTGGTAAGAGAACCGGCATCAAAGAAAGAATGAGCACCATGGCCACGAAGTGTCTCTGCTGCCTTCTCTCCCTGATGCTCACAGTGTCTGCACAACCTTGGCCCCTATCTAGATCGAAGATGCATTTGCACAGTTAGAGATCATCTCCCCACACAGGGAACTGACAACGAATTTAGTTGCCCAGTGGGACCAGGGATAGGCCAAACTGGGGTGGTGGGATGGACAGAAGAGCTCCTAGAATTGTATGTTATATATTATGAAATAGAAAATACTCAAAGTAAAATAGGGTGAAGGGAGAAAAATAATGAGATTATAACAAGAAAGAAAGGAAACAAATTTTATGTACATAGGGGGTGGTAGATTGGGTAGGGCTATGGGAAAAAATGAGAATTAAGTTGTGTCTTAAACTGGTACAAAT
>PVIR01040451.1:0-13336 GCA_004026965.1 Petromus typicus | reverse complement strand
CTCAATGTAAAATAGGGTGAAAGGGGACAATGTTGAGATTGTAACAAAAAAGTAAGGAAACAAATTTTATGTATATGGGGGGGTGGTAGGGTGGGTAGGGCTATGGGAAAAAATGAGAATTAAGTTGTGTCTTATACTGGTAGAAATCCCCATTATGGAGTGCAATCATGATGTGTATATTTAATGTACCAATAAAGATAAAAAAGAAAATATGTCATTTACATGCAATAGAATACTATTCTGCCGTCAAAAGGTACACTGGAGTCATTTGTAGGAAAATTGATTGACCTTGTGACTATAATGGCAAGTGAAACCAATCAGACCCTCAAGATTAAATGCTGCATAATTTCTCTTATATGAGTAATTTAAATTCAAAATAAAAATGATAATAGAAAGGATGGAGACAGATCTTTCTCAGATGTGAAGGGAACTAAGACATAAGTAAGAAGACATAAGTAAGTATGTATGTGAGGGAGGTGGGAAAGGAGGAAAGGGGATGAAAAAAGGAGTTAAGATGTGTTATTTCTGTGCACCAACCCCTCAGAAGGACATAAACAACATATACTGCAGATGTAAGCTAAACTTTTTTTTTTTTTTTCAATTTCAAAAACGTGGGGTTGAGGACTTAGCTCAGTTGTTCTGGTGCCTGCCTTGCAAGGTCCCAAGTTTGATCCCAGTATTCATAATCAACAATGCTGGGGGTGGTGACTCACACCCACCAGCAATTATTACCTCATAGCACAGCCCTGAGCATGGTGGCTCACACTTGTAATCCCAGCACTCTAGAGGCAGAAGCGGTAGGATTGCTGTCAGTTCAAGACTCACCTGGGCTACGTAGTGAGCTCAAGACCAGCCTGAACTACAAAGCGAGACCCCGTCTCAAATAACAAATAAACAAAACATAAAATAAAATTCAAATATGTGATAAAAATGCTTCCCTCTCTGATGTTTGTAGGAAACCTGGCATGACTGAAATGTACACTATTGATACTGTGTATCAATGAATGCAGGATGGTGTTGTCCAGTCCAGAAAGCAAATCATAGGAGCAATAACTAGAATAAAAGTAATAATATGAAAGACCACAGCCTGTTTCCCACCTAGGTTAATAAAAATTACTGTATCTCACTGTGTTAGTCACTTTCTAGTCAGGACACAACCCATAGTAACCACAATTTAAGGGGGGGACGAGATTTAATTTGCTCATCTTTTCAGTCCATTATTACTGGGCTCCAAGACAAAAATACTATAATTTAAGGATGTTGCCGAGCAAAGCTGCTTAGTTGGTGGTGGTTTAGATGCAGAGCATGGGATGAATGCCCGAATGGCAGGGGCTGGGACAGATTAACCTCACACTGCGCTTCCATGACCCACATACCTGCAGGAGAAGGTCCCACACATTTCTTGGGAGGATCCCACAGCTAATCACTATGACATCCTATCCTAACTTCCGTTAGTGTGTGCTGCATTCAGTTAGTGGTGAGTTTAACTAGTGGGTCAACTTGTCTCACAAATGATGACCCTTGATGGCATTTGCCCAAGCTTGCAGGTTTTGGTGAATACTGTGAAATGGATGGGAAAGTTGCAAATATCTTTGCTTTTCTTTTTAATCACAAATTTAATCCCTTACTTAAGCTACTGTAGAATAGAAAACATAAGGTGGAAATGACAATGTGGGCTTTATAAGTTTGTCATGGGGATTTGGAATGAAGTATATTGAGGGTGTCTGAGACATCATATTTTTAAATTTAGAACAAATTTTATGCCTCAGTTCCTTGTGGTATGTAAAGATCCAGACCTTGCCCAAGATTTCTGTGAATTCCATGAGGTACTACTTTCCCATGTCGGTTGTGTGTTTGAGATTTAGAGTGTCTGTTTTATGCCACCAACTTGGCATGCCTGGTGTCTGTCTTCTACAGTAACTCTATTCTGGCTTCTACAATGTGACCTCTTCTGTACACACAAGGCATTTACGTGTGACAAACTTTATTAAAGGGATGGGAAGATAAGGGGCTTCACAAACTTTTAGAGTGTGGTAAACTCACCAGTGTCTGTCACCCCTTCAGCTTCTTACTACTGCTTTTCTGGGCTTCTTAATCTTAGAGTCTATGAGATTTATATTATTTTCATTCCTTCCATTGTCCTGAACACCTTTTAAAAACTTGCTTAAAGACTTATACTTTTCCAAAAATTAGTGGTACTGTCTGTTCACATGGGGCTACATTCCTAGTGTCTTTCTCATTTCTCATTTTGAGACAAGGTTTCACTATGTTGCGTAGGTTGGTCTCCGCTTTGCAGTCTTCCTGCTTCTTCCTCCCATCTGGCCACGATGAATTATCCCTATAACTTTGTCTCATACTGACAGCCCTGCAAGAGACTTTGAAACCTAAATATTCTTATGCAGTTTCCTCTGCCAGTTTCTGAAAGAAGAAAGCAATAGGAGACAGACTGACCTTCCCTGAACTTCAAGTAGGCATCTGTGAAGGTGAAAGTTGTAAAAGTCAACACAGGTTTTTAATAGTAATCTGTTGTTCCATTGCACTAAGAAGCCCATGGTGGACAATTTGGCCTGTGGGAAGTGGTCAGTAAACTGAGCTCATGATTATTTGTCTTTATCACATCCCATAATTACCTTCTGTGGTTGGTGTTTAGCACTGCTAAAAGTTTATATTTTCAAATTTTTACTTAAAAATCATCTCTTGCTATAGGGCATTCTCTTGCTGTTCTACAGACTATGGTCAGTAAAAAGTAGATGTTACAGCAAGAATTAATTTCTTTCTTTAGATTACAACTGCCACTTTTTCAACTTTAGAAAACGTAAGTTTCCAACCTTCCACACATACAAAAAGTTGGCAGTAGATAGACGAGAGATGAGTGCCCCCTGGGGTCTGCTCAGAGATGACAAATATAACAGAATTAGGGATATAGATCCTTGGCAAAGGGGTCTAGAAAGAGAAGAAGGGGAAGATGGGAAAGAGAAGGGGAAGTACAAAAACTTAAAATGTATTACGTATATGTACCAACTCCCCATGATGAATGTAGCTATTATATAGTGCAAATGTGTACTAATAAAAACAAATTTTTTAAGAAGACACAGGGGACTTTTAACCAAGATCCATGGGAAAAATTTCATATTAAAGTTTCAGTATTTCAAAGGCTATCCTGTTGTTTAATGTATCTACCAGTTCAAAAGTAAATCAAGTTATTAGGGTTTGGTAAAAATCCATGAAAAATCATTCGTTTTGCTAGCCATGCTAATTTACAGGTAAATTAATCATTTAAAAAGGCTTTCATATTTGATACCTGCAAAATTCTCATCTATAGTCGATAGTGTGAAATAGAAAATATTTAGAAGGAAAGAGGGTGTAGGGGTAAATAATAAGGGGAAAAAGAATGTGATAGTAATAAAAAAAGGAAACAAAGCTTATGCATATAGTTGTGGGGGTTGCAGGGCAGGGGGAAGGGGAAAAATGAGAATCAAGTCATGTTATATTTTGGTACAAACTCTCAATTTTGAATGCGATGATGATGGGTATTCATAATGTACCAATAAAGATTTGAATTTAAAAAAAAATTCTAGTCAACTTCTTTTTTTATGGAAAGGAAAAATTTCTGAGGAAATAACAATGTTAAAAATATAATTCCTATAGAAGAAAGGCGTCTCATGGAGGACAATTTAATGAGGGCACTGGCCCGCCAGCAGGCTTGAGATTCAGCAGGTCGCAGACTTTAGAAAAGTATCTCTCTGATTCACATCTCATTTTGCCTCTTTTTTCATTCTCAGAAAATGTTAGCACGGTGGGAAAACTGCCTGGAAATGCTCCATGCAGGACACCTTGTGCGAAAACCATCCAGAGCCACTTGTGCAAGTGAGGAAGTCCCAGGAGCTAAGTCTCCCTGTTGCTCTGGCTGTTTTCTGCCAAGTGCTGTTCCCAAGCCTGGTTTCCTGGCCACGGACCTCAATCAGCTCATCTTCAGTTCCTTGACTATGGCAAGAAAAAGCTCCTGGGAGTCAATTATAGCTGTTTCTTCTTCCCTGATAGAGTTGTTAGGACTATGAGCTATGATTCACAGGATTCTTGGTGAATATTTGAATTCAAAGATTAGAATTCAGCATCCTATCCAAGGATGTTGTAAGAGAGAAAGAGACAGGAAAATAAAAAGGCTTGAATTGGCTATTAGGTACGGTGGAAAGAGATTATATTCTAGATTTTTGCTATAGCATTTTCCCCCTAAATCATTCATTTACCTCACTCCTTTATTTCAGGTATGCACTTTTAAGTAGTTTGGCCTTTTAAAAAGGTTGATACTAGAATTTTACACTGTACCTTTTTCTTTCAATATTGTAATTTATTTTTTTATCTTTATTGGTAAATTAAATATACACATCATGATTACACTCCATAATGGGGATTTGTACCAGTATAAGACACATCTTAATTCTCATTTTTTCCCCTAGCCCCACCCACCCTACTACCCCCCCATAATCATAAAATTTGTTTCCTTACTTTTTTCTTACAATCTCAACATTTTCCCCCTTCACCGTATTTTACATTGAGTATTTTCTATTTCACAATATATAACATACAATGCTAGGACTCATTTACATCTTTATTTTCTCATACCAGAGAAAAGATGCGATATGTACCTATCTGTGCCCTATTTATTTCACTTATAAGGATATCCTCAATATTTTAATTTAAATATTAACACACTATTGTTTATTGTTCTTTCATGAAAGATCAGTTAATTTACAGAAAATGTAAGTATACAGTGTAATCACTTGGGTCCCCTTCTTTATCTAAAGCTACCCTGGATCTTATTGCTCAAGAATTTTTACTTAGGATGAACTTTTTCTGAAACAGACTTTACAGATATGAGGAATTGGCCATATTTAAAGTAAGCAGTTATACCAAAGCATGAATCACTCTATTAAACAGTACCTGCTCCATTGTTATTTTTAGTTACATTGGTCTCAGTTTAAGTTGGCTAGTTGGCTATGTAAGCTTGGCAATGTATCTGGAACTTCAGTGAACTGCTAAAGGTTTCAATTGAGAAATTACTGTTTAATGATATCGTTAAACAATGAGAAAATTGTCCAATCAAGAACTTCTTGAAGATGTCTCTCTCTCTCTCTCTTGCTTTTTTTTTTTTTTTTTTTCGCTAAGAAAGGCCCTGCCAGTTATCCACCTAATTAAGCAAAATAACTTCTATGGTAAATGCGAGTCCTAATGACAACCAGATGCCCACCAAAACCACTTGGGATTTATAAGTAATGATTTATTAAAAATTGTTATTAACTATTTCACATTAGGGTTTTCTGTTCCATTGGATAACTAAGACTACATTTTAAAACAAAAATTATTTGGGCTTACATGATGTGTAAAAAAACAAAGCAAAAACCAGGCAAGCACAACATAGGGGGTGACCTACTGGACGGAACACAGAAGTTTTTGTTAGATCATTTATCTACATTAGGAAAACTATTGGTATTTATGGTAAATTATGCAATTATCCAATAATTTTTATTATGAAAATGTTAATCAAAAGGTGCACTGGGAGATTCAAAACACATTATGGGTATATTCATTATTTCTCATGGGAAAAATAGTCTTGACTTGCAACCTACTTGAGTTACAACTAGCAGTCACAAATAAACTGAGTTCATAAGTAAAGGGCCCACTGTATTTCTGGAGGAATCTTAATAAAATATCCAGGGAAAGGGGCACTTGGGAAGGTAAAATGGGAAGAAGACTGCTCTCTGTTCAGTTCTACTCAGTAACCAAATTAGAGGTAACTGTCAAAAATCTGAATTATTGTTGTTATCAACTAAGAATATATTAATCATAACATGTTTAACTAATTCTTCATGCTTTCACATACACTAAAAACTCAAGAGAGGCATGCTATAGAGAGTGCTACATGTGTAGAGTTTTATCTAAAAACATAAGATTGCATGGCCAAGTTAGAACTAGAAGAAATCTCCTCACTCTTTTACCAGTGTTTCCTCCCAGTTTGGAGTCAGACAAAATACCGTGTAAATCTCAACTCAGTGCTCACCTGTTTGGCAACAGGACTGTACTGGTGAGTGTTTAGCAGCTGGCATTTAAGAGGAGGGAAGTCACACTGACTGGAAGTGTTTGCCAATTTCAGTGGTGTAAATTCATGGTGGCCTATTTCAAGCTACCAGTGAAGGTGACAATGTTGAATACACAACCAAAATGTGTAGAATTGATTCTTACAGGGTTGTATGAGTCAGTTACAGCAAATCCCCAACTGTAACCTCTCTTAAGAATTTTTTTCTGCAATGATTTAGTATATTAATCAAGTTATTCCTACTCAGTGGTGTTTCTTGGAGGAACATCAATGCTATGATACCTATCTGCATAAAACCAGTTATCACTGCCATCATCAAAACCTACCAGAGAAAGTTAAAATAGAAAAAAAAATAAGACACATTTACAGCTCATTGTTGATTTTAAATTAGTAAAATGTGAAGTAGAAACATTTTAACCCAAACCAGGCACGGTGCATGCCTATAATCCTAACACTCAGGAGGATGAGGTAGGATGATCACCACATGTCCCAGGTTGGTATTGGCTACATAGTGAATTCAAGGACAGTCTGAATCCTATACAATAAGACCCTGTCTCAAAAAAATTAAACAATACTATTTGTTAAATTCTTACTGAAAATCTTTTAGGAAAAGGAAAATTGAGTTATAAATATGCAGCCACTTCTACTATGTCTGTCACACAACTGAGAGACTTGAGTGTGTTATCTGTGCTAGCTAGATAACATGTCAGGGGACTCACTATCGTAACCTTATGTATCTCTTGCCTCCATGCCTTAACAACTATTAATGTCACTTTGTAAATTTGGTGTTAATATAGACATAAGAAGCAATATTTGTGTTTTTTGAGATAAAACAGAAGCAAATATCAGGCTAATGCCTCCACTGGACACAACTATATTTGCGTTATGCCAACAGGGAATATTACCTGTAAATCCCAATTTATCACTGCGGGTTCCTTCCCATCACTACCATGTGATAGGAATACCAAGAAGGGCTGACAAATGTAGGACACTGTTGCAAAATTTGTTGTGTTAATAGAAGCCATTGAGTAAACACAGTACAGTGATTAGAAAATTGGTAGCATTCTTAATTTTTATGTGGTTGCTCCTTGCAAGATCACTTGTACTTTCCAAGTATCTTTTCTATATAATAGATATCAACAAATCTTTAGAAGTGGGCATATCTGGATAACAATTCTGTTCATTTCCTCCGGAGAAGAGTTGTTCAACCCTATTAATGTTATCTGTTTACACTGTGGAGTTTCACTTTATCTATATCGCGGGCATCTTTGTTCATCCTGCCTTGCTGCATTTTAATGTTAGCTAAAGGCAAATAGTAAAAGGAGGGAGGGAACTTAGTAGAGATGAAAAGGTAACATAAAGAATCTAAGGTGATTTCTGCCCATGAAGCAATCTTATTCAACAAAATACTTACTGAAAGGAAGCAAATTCATATTAAATTGGTATTCATACTAATAGCAGATTATGTTCACTGACATTTATTCTTATTTAATATATTTGTTTCCCACTCACAATATGTGATCCATATATGAATACAATATAACATGAGTTGAAAGAAGACAGGTAGCCCAGATAAAAAGATGTGAAGTATGAGCCGGGGAGTTAGCTCAGTGGTTCCAGCGCCTGTCTTGCAAGTGCAGGGACCTGGGTTCGATTCCCGGTAACCACATAACATACTGGGTGTGGAGACTCACACCCAGAAGCAATCAGTACCACCTACCACAGTGCTGGGTGTGGTGGCTCATGCCTGTAATCCCAGCACTCGGGAGGCAGAGGCAGGAGGATTGCTGTGATGTGAGTTTGAGGCTGAGCTGAGGGCCAGCCTGAACCACAAAGCGAGACCCTGTCTCAAAAAACCTAAAAAAAAAAAAAAAAAAAAAAAAAAAAAAAAAAAAAAAAAAAAAAAAAAAAGATGTGAAGTAATCTAGTGATTTGACAAGTGCCAACAGTTTGTGTGAACCAACGTCCTTGAGCCTGTTCCTATGGAGGAAATCCTCAAAAACCTTTTGGAAGTCCTATATGGTAATAGACATTGTTATTGGGAAAAACTGGTCTCTTCAAAATAATATCCAAGTGAAAATAATTATTCTACCAAATTTTTCTAAGGCTTAGAAGGTAGTGTAACAAGGAAAAGAAAGAAGACAAAAGCCAGATATTGCTTACCCAGCCTGCATTTCCAGTTAGTGGAATTCACATATTTCCAGAGGGATGGCTATTGTCAATTTTCTTCAAGATAAATATTTAAAGCATGAAAAGGCAAGACAAAACACAACGAGATAAAACAAAGCAGCCTCCTCTACTTGCTCTCTGTCCCCACATCCTTCCCTCGCCCTTTGGGGGCTGCTTCTGTTTCTTCCAGTGTGCAGAGGGTCAGCCAGACCTCCACCATCCTCCAATGAGCAGAATAGCAGTTGGGCTCTGTCATGCTCCATCTCTCTCATCCTCTAAAGAGGCCTGCGGAAAAGTGGCCCAGCTGGCGGGAGGATGCAGGCTGCCGTCTGCCTCTCAGCAGAGTCTTCTCACAAATTGGCCAGAGGCTGCCTTGGAGCAGAAACGGAGCATAGCCAACAATTTCAGTGCATGTTTGACTCTGCTTGCCCGAGCTAGGTCAGGAAAACAAGCATTTTTCCCTTAGTGACTTTAATATTTAGTGGAGCCATGTACCTTGGATCTGCAGGTCAGGAAACTCAGACTTGAACTCTCTGATATGCTGCATGCATTCCTTTAATTGTGTAGCTCATGTGCACTCAACTCTGAGTCCCTCCAGGCACTAGGCTGGGTGTGGGGTTGAACATGTGAGAATTGAGTCTTTGCCCTCAAAGAGTTCACAGCTTAGAATGGAAGACAGGTGCACTGCAGATGCTAGGAAGTCATAAGCTCAGTGGGGAGAGGTGCCATGGAGGAAAGCCCAGGAATGAAATGTAAAAGATGACAGGGGCCTAACCCAGCTGTGAGTGTGGAGAGTGCCCAAGCAGCACATTCCCTGCGAAGACAGATCCCTCCTTCCTTCCCACCCTGCCCTCAAAATCGTGCATCCTATGACAGAGTCTGTGCTTTAATATTCCTCTTCAGTATTTCCAGGACACTCTCCATATCTGTCTCCGTCCCTGGCTCACATTTACCTCTGCCCTTCTCAGTGTTTCTGTCACTTGCACATAGGTCAGGTCTAAGCAAGGCCCCCACAGTCTCCACTCTGCTCCACTACTCTCTAGGCAGCATCATCAGAGCCAGTGTTTCACAAAGTCCAGCAAAACTCTCAGTTTTAGACCTAAAGTCTCACTCTTGTTCCTCTTTCCTAAAAACCCCAAACAAAAAATGCTCATCGATTAGGTGTGGATCATTTTCACCTCAATGCAAACACTGAGATGTTTCCTTCCTGGTATTAAAAAAATGTATGAGAGCTAAATTATGGGCCAGAGAAAAGCCAAAATCATACATATTTGTTTTTATCTCTAGCTTTTTGTTTCATTGTCTGTTATATTAAGTAAACATTCTCCAGGGAAATCTACACAAGGGAAGAGAGCAGAGACTGGAAAGGGGATGAAAGAAGAAACTAATTTTATTGACAAAGCATGCTGAAGACAGCAACGTGCGCTTTTTGAAAGGTAATTGAGTAGGTACTTGTTTAACACTTGGAACATTGGCAACATCAGATTTGTTCAAAACCTTATTTTTAGATGGACTCATACCTCAAAACTCATTTACTTGGAGCATCTAATGGATAGTGAGGATGATTCTGAATGTCGTAGAGAAGGTTAACTTCATGCCATCATGGAGTCTGCATCCCAGAGATTGAGATGGATCCGGATATCAAAGCAGACAGGTAAGGCTAGAGATAAGCAAATATGATGTTAAAGAGGAGGGGAAAGAAGGAGCAAAAGAAAGTAGAGGCCCGAATCCTGGTCTCAACTTATCATCTTAAGATAAAAACTAGACATATATAATGAAAAGTCTTGAGATAATGACACAATATTTCATAAAAGTATGTGAGAGGATACTGATAATATGTATCTACCCTGAAAAACTTTAGGGCAGGAGTTAATACATTCAGGTGAGATGACTGAAGAAAAGTTGTCTGGTATAGTTCTCCAGTTTTGAAGTTGAAAGACACCCAAATATTACATGAAGAAAACGGATCCTAGTGCTTCCTGAGCTTATTTGATGATTTGACTCTTCATGGTGTTTTTTAAAATCAGACTTATGGGCTTAAGACCCCCATTCCATCCTGCACACACTAGGTCACATCAGATTTCTAGGCTTTATTGTAACATTCAAGTTTATACTTTTCTGGTAGGTTGGATAATCTGTGCTTAAACCTGGCTTCTTCTTGGGCCGGGGACTTAGCTCAGTGCTTCAGCTGTCTGTCTTGCAAGTGCAAGGGCCCTGGGTTCAATCCTCAGTAACCACATACTGCAATGTTGGGTATGGTGACTCACACCAGCAATCAGTAGCACATACCAGAGTACCAGGTGTAGTGGCTCACACCTGTAATCCCAGCACTTGGGAGGCAGAGGCAGGGGAATATGAATCCAAGGCTGAATCAGGGCCAGCCAGAACTACAAATTGAGAACCTGTCTCAAAACAAACCAAAACAAAAAAGAAAACAAAAGATCCTGGCTGCTTTTTGGGGAAGTTTGGGGCACTCCTCAAGGGGATGGAAGATACAAAGCAAGGTGGAAGTCAATGTTTGGGAATCTTGGGCCCTCATTCATACTTCTGTGTCTGTTAATAACTGCAGAACTATTACTAAAGATCTCCTTTCCTTTTGTTTACAGAATGTGAGAATGCAAGGGGATTAAGAGATAGCTACTAAATTTTGAAGGAGGTACAGAGAAGAAAGCCCTAATGCTAGCCGGTCATGTGAAAACTGACAGATTTTTCCTGGCAGAGAGAAAGCTACAGAAAGCTTATCAGACCAAAATATCCAGAGCCCGTCCTAATTCAATTAAGGCCCTCTGTGTTCCATCCAGCCTGCCTCCCAAGTGCCATGCTGGCATATGCTATGGCACTAATAATTCTTTGTGGTGTGTAGCCCTCCCAGAGGTAGGAAAGGACAGCTGCTTAATAGGCACAGTGCACAGCGGGGCAGAGGTGAGGAACAAGCCCTGGGTATGGCTTGCAAGGCCCTAGGTAGACTGTAGGGAAGACTCCTGACAAGACAGGAGCAGAATGGAAATTCTACTAGGGCCATTAGTGTAGTGCACATCTATAATGTGTCAGGAAAGTGTCTGGAAGTGTGAATAACTAAAAACTTGTGATTTTCTAACTAAACTTATGGGAACCAATAGCACCATTACTTGCTCCTGTGTGCGGCAGTCTTACTTTAAAGTATTTTTCGTTATTTCTGAGTAGTTCATGAGATTTGATGATTCGAAGACAGCACTGCTAGTTATAAAGCCATGACCTCTGAGGATAAGGTTGAACACTTGTTCACAGAAAGATTTCTGATTGTAGCGGGGCATAGAGTAGGACTGAACTTTTCTGTTCCTTTGAAATTGTTTGTTGCCATATGATGATTATTTTAGTGAGTGGAATGTGTACAGAAGTGATGTATTCCTTCCTCTTTAGACTGCTCCTTAAATGCCTCTACATGACTGGCTACTTTGTCTTTCTATCTACTACACTGAAAGACAAATGAGTGGAGGGGTTGGCTGTGCTTTCAAATTGATCCTGGAGAAAGACTGCTAAAGAACTATGCCCCTGCTCAAAATCAGCTGACCCATTAGAGACATGTAATATGAGTGAAAAATTAACCTTGTAGTTTTAAGCCATCAAGATTTAGGGTTATTTGTTACTGCACCAATACCTCCTTCTACGATGACTAATGCAGCCAGTCCAATCAATACTTTCCCTCCATCCAGATGTAGCAGGCATAAGATCATACATCATCAGGTCGCCTTGTGAGACAGAAATAAGTTGTTATGCTTGTCTAAAAGGAAGGTAAACTTTTCCTGGCTCTTCATTGATAAAAATATAACCTTTCATTAAAATTAAGTAAGTTTCTAACAAAGCTAATCTGACGTTCATTAGTATATCCAACATAATTCTTGGTCCTTTTGCTAGGTTCTTGAGCCCTTCATTATTATTCTATTGTTACAATAGCTTCTTAGTTGGCCTTTCCGATTTTGCCTACATAGTTACCGAGGTGTTTACTTCTAATCTTGACCTTGGATTTGTACAAATAACTTTTGTACTTCAAGCCCCAGCATAGCTTCATATTCCTTATAAGATAAAGTACCTGTAACACACAAAAAGGCAAATTCAAAACATTTTCTATATGGTCACCATGTTTACTAGCTGACTGGTCACTGGCAGATGTGGTTCAGCAAAGAGACAGATGGACTTCAGCCCCACCAAGACATAGGTTCTTCAAGCATACAAGAACAGGTCACCCTGCCCAGCAGATTCTCAAGTTTCCCTTCTGTTCAGGTCTCTCTTTTGTAAGATGCAGATATCTTTTCACATTTTGCCTGTTCTGAGGGGCTACAGTTTTATTCCCAGATTTTCTTGTCACCAAATCTTAAGTGATATTGCTCTGAGTCCCTGAGCTTCCAAACAGCCACTAGTGTGTGCTTGAGTCAATCTAGTTTCATCTTTCCCTCTAGACAAACCTGAATAGCCATGTGTACAGCTTGACTGTTCCAGCTCTTGGCAGAGTATCTCCTCAGTGCTATCCCTAGGGATGTCTTGAGTGAGGCTGTGGTGTAGTAGTCATCCACTCACTGCCCATTTATCATCAGAACCATCCATAAACCAAGGCTAGCTGTTTTTTCTTCTTGATAAGGAGGTTAGAGAGAGCTACTAATGAATCTTCCTGGATGAGCTGAGAGAGATGAAAGGGATGTACAAAGAGTAGGACCCCTGAGGATCAGTCATATGCTCAGGTGCTCACAGAGAGCCTCATCCCATCAAATGTGCCAGCATGGCCACAGTACCCTTCGTGAGGCTTCCACACAGGTCTACTGTGTAGAACATGTAGTGGAGACAAGGTCTTCTGAAAGCGTGTATGCTGTAGTCTGTAATCACGCATTTGTTCATGTTAGAGCTGAGTAGGAAGCCAGCAGCTGTTTCTTCAAAGAATGAGTACACTCAGAGGAGAGTCTGCTTTTACTCCTGGACCTTAAAAATCTATAGGATAATTTTCCTAGAGGGGAAATTTTCCTTATCCTCCAATTAAACTCAATTTATTTAAATTTAAATCTTTATTGGATATATATATATATATATATATATATATATATA
>PVIR01040450.1:0-13341 GCA_004026965.1 Petromus typicus | reverse complement strand
TAAGGTGAAAGGGGACAATGTTGAGATTGTAACAAAAAAGTAAGGAAACAAATTTTATATATATGGGGGGGTGGTAGGGTGGGTGGGGCTATGGGAAAAAATGAGAATGAAGTTGTGTCTTATACTGGTACAAATCCCCATTATGGAGTGCAATCATGATGTGTATATTTAATGTACCAATAAAGATAATTAAAAAAAATTTCCAGAACTATATCATTTGTGGTAATAGTGGCCATCCCTGTCTTGTTCTTGAGTTAAGCATTAATGATTTAAGTTTTTGACCATTTAGTATGATACTGGTGTTGGTTTTTCATAAAAAGTCTTTATCAGGTTGAGATAAAGACCATCTATTTTCTGCAGGGTTTTTGTTATTAATTGATGTCAGATTTTGGCAAAAAAAAAATTTTATTGAGATGATCATATGTTTTTGTCATTGACTCAGTTAATATAGTGTATTATGTTTATTGATTTATGTATGTTGAATCATCCATGCATCCCTGGAATGAATCCAACCTGACCAGGGTGTATGATCTTTTTGATAATCCTCTGTAATCTTTTTGCCAGGATCTTATTGAGGAATTCTGCATCTATTTTTGTCAGGTATCCTATATGAGAAAATGATTATCAGTCATTTAAAAAGTCACTCTGGATTCCATTTTTCAGTAGTATAGTCTGTTCCACATTTTATCTCTCACATACCAAACACAATTTACTTCACATTTCTTCTAGATGTTCTAGAATCAAAAAATCAAGGAGTTATAGATGTAAAATAAATTATCCTGTGTGCAAATTGAGTGTATTAATGTCTAACTGTAATTTATTTGGAATTTGACATTTCCAAATTAGGTCGTTTCCTTTAGAAGATCATATTAGAATTTAATCAAATTTTTATTTCTTCTCTATAGTCAGGAAACATTTTCACTATTTTAGCCATACTTATTATCTTAATGTGTATCATATTGCTTATTCCTTTATGCTTTTTAAATGCATTGTTCCATTCATTTTACCTTGAAAAGTTAACTTCATTATTTTAAAATTTTACTTATTTTTTGGGGGGAATCCCATCTAATGTAATTATGTATGATACTGTCTGATATAATTACATACTTAATACTTTTATGCATAAAAGTGTTTTATGAACCTTTATGCACTCTCATGCATATCTTATTATTTAACTTAATGCAAATACTTTTGTTATTTTATCTTTGGATAGTTTTGAGTATTTGTATTTGACTAAGCTTTTCTGTTATGCATTCAGAGTGCACATTTTATAAGCGTATGAGGTTTGGCCTTATAAAAAATGCTGAAAGGAAACTTACTGCCATTTTTACTAAAAGTATATTGTTTATCCTAATACTGAGAATGTAGATAAAAGGCAAAGGAAAAATGCAATATGACCATTTATACTTCAGAGTCTAGCACTTGTGAAAACAATATGTTAAGAATAATCAGAACAACACATAAGATATGCAACAGTGGAAATATTTAATGGTCAGAATGGAGCCAGTCTTAACCACATTAGAAAGGTGTGTTGTAAAAAGTATCACTTTACTTTGAAGATGGCAGAGACACGTGGCCAATTCCAATGAGAATAACTGCATACCATCCTGACAAGAGTGGCTAGGATTCTTTGAAAACAATTTCCTGATTAACAAAGATAAAAATGTCACCTTGGGGTTATGATTACAAGACAGCCAAGGCAGGTAAATGGTGTAAGCCAATGCTATATATAATTGTGTCAAGAAGAAGTTGAGTATGTGCATTGTTCATGTGGCCAATGGGGACAGCTGCTGAGAAATATTTTAACTAAGACTGGAAATCTTTATTGTAATGGTGATGGTCATCTTTAGCAAAATAAAGCTCACTACTATAATTCTAACAAAAAAATAATTTTTAGCTCTTAGAATCAGTCATTTTAACAGAGTTGAAAACAACCTAATAATTATATTAAGAATTTTATAAATTAGGTAAAACTGAGCTGACCAATATAGTCCCAGAAATATTATTTTAATTACAAAAGCTGTAAGATATCCAAAACCTGCAAAAGGATATCTCTTAATCACAGAATAAAGGTGAGTATATTCATCATCAGGAAATAGAAGAAATAATAATCTAGAAACTTCAGCAAATAAAGAATTTTCATTATAGTGGTGATATGTAGAGATTTTCTCTGCATTATTCTAAAAGAAATTTAATAATTAGGGTTTTTTTTGAGACTGAACACATCTGGAATTAATAATAGCTTAATAATACAAAAGCATATAAACACTGAGATTTGAAATGCTAACCTATTTTTGTATACCTTCCTTCTTTATGAGTATAATATACTTTCATTAGTATATACATATTTAAATTAACTAAATAGTAATATATATTACTAATATATTACTAATATATATTTAAATTAACAAAATGACTAGATTTAAAATATTGTAATACTAAGAATAAATTATTATCCCTACACTTTATCGGTGTTCTTTTGACTGATTCAAATGGAATGAAATTAAAAAGACAAGAAACTACACTGCATGGACATAAATATAATCATTCATTTAAGAATTAGACTATGCCATTCAAGAGGAACTTAAATTTAGATAAAGAACAATTACAAATATTTTTTGTATAAAATTGAATGAAATTAACACTAACCCCTATATTTTACATAAATGAATAACTAATAATAGCAAGCTTAATATTTCATAGAATAAAATGAAACTATCATTAGATGAATGACAGATAAAATAATTTGATTATAAATAATGAATTTAAGATTCAAACAGATTTTACAGTCCTTCATTATAATTTTCTATAATTGCCTAATAACTTTGTGGAGTAAGTATTCAAGTTAGTGAATTCCTTGAGCACATACATGGCCATCTCTCTTTGTGTATATTATTGAAGTGAGAATTTCCATCATTAGACATTCATTTAAAATTATAAATTTAAAAATCATAAATAAACAATTATAAATTTAAATTCTTTTTAAATTAATTAAACACAAAATCCATATTTTAATCCTTAAAATTATTGAAATGCACAGAATTGAGGAAGACGAGTATGTATATTAGAAAGACAATGAAAGAAATAAAATAAGAAAAATATAAGTAAAATTTGATTAATTAATTTTCAACTGCATATTATTATAATTTTGTTGTTGTTATTATACTTTCTTATCTTTCCTAACAAGAATTTTGACTGAGTGTGTCCCTCTAAAAAGGTCAAAGGATGGGGAGGTAAAGCAACAGCTGATGAAGCTGTGAATATACTTTCTTCTTTACTTTGCTAGAGCTGTTCTCTTCAACAAAATACTGTATGTGTTTATAATACAACTTCTCCATTTTCAGTATAAGTGATGCAGTATATTTTAAAGTGACAGAAAAAAACAACTGGAGAAAATGAAATTCAACTAACTCTGCTTATTTCTATCCCCTGAACACTAAGGATTTCACATATTCTTTACAAATATATAAAGAAATTTCAAAGGCAGCCTCCAGTTTCTAAGCAGACATGCTATCTTTGTCAAGAGTGTTTCATTTTGTTCTTATGGCCATATGCTTGTGTTTTATAAAGGAAAACAAGAGAACAGTAAGCATATTAAAATAGAGGTGTATTATTTCACATGGCAACTTTTTGTATTGTCAGTCAATTCAGAGGACCCAGTTATTAATTCTGTTCCACTCACTGCCTTACAGTATTAAAATTACGTCTCAAAAGAGCTAGCACAACCTTGCTTATGTTTTGTTTTTTGTTTTTTATTTTACTTTTTATTTTTTTATTTCGGTTTCTTTGTTTTGGTATCACTTTAAAATTTCTTGCCAGGGAGGATAGACATTTTGACTTATTCCTGGTCCACATGGACAGGTAAATTTCCACTGCAAAGCCGAACTATGGCATGTATGCACATTTCATGTTGGCATCTGGGATTCAAGGCTAAAAGGGGAATTCTAGCCAACAAGAACAATTCAACTACTTTTCGAGGCCTCATTACCTTAACACAAGGAATGTCCTTGTTGCAACGAACAGGTTTAACAGTGTGACATTTTAATACAGTATTATAAAATGATATGTATATTATTTAAGACAGCTTGGGTTGCAAATGTCACATAAGGAGCTGAAATAGCTTAATCAAAAGTGATCATATTGGTTTAGAATACCTATCCAATTTTTTAAATTAATATGTATATATGCAAGAACATGTATAGTTATATTCAACAAATATAAATGAGGACAGGAATAAAAGTTGACTTCAAAAGAGCGGCAAGGAAAAGCTTTTAACTCTGTCTTCCTCATCTATACCTCTCTTCTCTCATTACTTTGTACTGCAAGCTATTTTTCTTCCTCACGTTCTCAATAGACCATCACATTGCCAATTCTTTAAAAAAAACTGGTTTTCCTTCCTCCTTCTCCATTCCTTCCTTCTTTTATTCTTTCTTTCATTGTTTTTATTTCTTTCATTTCATTTTCTTTCTGCACAGTTTGAACCATTCAAAAGGAAAAGAATTTGTGCAAAAACATTGACTGCAAGAAAATGTCAAGAAGTGAGACTGGCTTCTAAAAGAGGGAAAATTCTGCAAAGAAGAACAACGGGGATTTACTAGATTTTTTAAAAGTTAATTTTACCAGCATAAGCATAGGAAAGCTTTCACCTCATGATAACGAATCAGCATTGTGAGTAAGATTTCCAGAACAATTCACAAAATATTTATAAAAAGTTTTAAATTCCCTTAAATATTTGGAAAAAATGGAGTAGCTATTTATGAGTAGATCTACGAGGTGACCATAGTTACATGCACCATTTTGTTAAAGAAAGGATCTCATAATCCCTTGTAGTCTCATGAGACTATTTTTCATTATGCTTTAACTAAATTATGATGGTTACATGAGTATTTGCTGACTGACACATTTCTCAGCAAACAGCCCTGTCTTTCAGCATCATGTAACTACATTTCAGTATTGACATCTTCTTGTTCTAATGTCAGATATATCCATGAAGCAGACAAAATATTGCTTGTTTATTCAAATTATAAGAATAAAAATGAAATTAGTCAATGAACTTGAAGCAGAAAGAACTTAAGAGAATTTGTTGCAGTGATGATGAAAAAACAGAACAAGAAAATAAGAAAAGTGAGAGCAGACGTACCTGAGCACCCACAACACCCAACTCTGCCATCTAAAGTTCTCCAAAACCTAAAACACTTATAGTACTGACAAGACTGTAGAAAGAGAAGATTCTATATTTGTCCTCACATGACAAGTTGCAATCAGAATTCTGGTACACTAAAAGTATGATCTAAAATCACATTCAGGCTGTGTGTGTAAATTACATGTAAAATATACTTGAATTCCACATTTAGAATAAGTCATATCCTTAAGGTGTAATCATATCCCTAAGAGATAGTCCTAAGAGATATCCCTAAGAGATATCATGTAATACAAGTACAAATTGACAATGAGAAATGTGATCATAATTTATTCATAAAATATACCAATAAACTTAGTTTATTAAAAAAAAAGGTAAGTAAATATTCCAAACTAATGATCTTCAGTCCCAAGCATTTCAGATACATAAAAATGGGTAATCACGAATTCTGTTTTCCAGAACTCAGAATAAAGAGGCCATTTTACACTATGGAGAAGGATTTATCTACAATGGCTAGATCCATGCAGTTCTCACTCTCGAGAATCAGGCACAGAGTAGATGCAACTGTAGCTAAAGATCACACTCCAGAGAACTGATGGAAATCCAAGGAAAGGAAAATAAATAGCCTGAGCTGTTCTAGCCTCTCTCACCCTGCCTCTCACCAGGGCCTCACACTGGTCAAATCCAGTCGAAAATTTGCTGACTGAAGAGGTTAGGGAAAGCAACTCTAGGGTCAGGGACATTATCATATAAACAGAGAAAGTAAATAGTGGGTACTGGATCGGAAAGGCTGGGCGTGTGTCCTCACACGGAGGAATCTGTGATATGCTTGCTCTATTATCTTTCCCACACACTGAGTCTGTTTATACCAAGAACAGTGGAACAATGTCACACTCCTGGATGATGTACTTGCTGTTGTCTGTTTCTGACTTCCATGAAAATAAAATCTGTGTCTAAATGCTGTAAATATTGAAAGAGTCTTCCTTTATAATTCTACTTCGAATGTGTTCAGGTTGACTTTATTTTTTAGTTTTCACATCATAATATTATTCCAGGAAAAGCAGTTCACAATGATGGCAATCAAAAGAGGAAAAAAGAAGGAAACTGAACAGACAGAGTGCACACGAGACATAAAGACTTGTACTGAAAGGCGACACACAAAGAAATGAGCATTGAAAACATGACAGTCTTTGAGGAGCGTAAGAATCCAAACAGCAGCCCTGTTGTACTTGATGATATTTGTTTCCTCTGCCTGGGGCAGAATAATTTTCCTGCTGATGTGCTCAGCGAAAAAGACAACAATAATCCTTTCAGGATTTTTTCATTTATAACACAGAATGTTTGCTTAGTAGTTATTTTCTATCTAAATTGCTCTGATATGAGAAATGTGTGTCATAGCAATCATTTCCATTTAAACATAGGTTCAATTTAACATACCGTCCTCCTTTGCAGCAAAATATTTTATACTAACCTTGGTTGCTTAATGGAACACCGTTCTGTTTCTTTTCTTTCTTGTTTTGAATTTGTGTGATATGAAAAGCTTTTGCCCAAACTTTAAAATGCAAGTATTTTGTTCTCCTGAATAGGGAGAGGACAGGATAGCCTTTTGACCTTTCCTACTACATTTTCCCCCCACCACCTCAGTTTCCCATTGCCTTATACCCAAATTTGGAAGCTATAGAAAGGTCAGACTGTTGCATTTTGTTAAACCTGACCTCCTAGTCATCACCTGTCTATTACATTTTATTTCTTTGTGGCACTTAGTATCATCTAAACTGTCTCATGTTTTTGTTTAGACTTTGTTTCTATACTTTTCCACTGAATATGATTTTATTTTTTTTAGATAGGGTCTTGCTTTATAGTTCAGATTGGTCCTAAACTCAGTATGTAGCCCAGGCCAGCCTCAAACAGCAATTCTCCTGCCTCTGCCTTCTGAGTCCTGGGGTTACAGCTATGTACCATCACGCCTAGCTGAATGTGAATTCTTGAAGGTAGGGAAATGTTTCTATTTATTATTCTGTTTCAAGATCCTAGAATACTGCCTTGTACATTTCAATCAGTTGTTAAATATATTTGGATTTATATTGAGAAGGAAAAATTTATCATACAAGTCATATCCTAGTTTCAGATAATGCATGGGCTAGATATTAATATTTTCTTTATATGTTTTAATACCCAGAATTATATGTTCCTATAGTTGGGGTTGATTCTTAAACATAAAAACTTGGTTTGAAGCTATTACATTATATAAGTAGAAACAAGCAGAGTAATTGCATACAATAGGTATCATTAAATTTAAAGAAGATAAATCAGAATGAGAAACAACTTGCTGAAACTCTATCTCTTGGCTCATGATTAACACATTCATCACATAGCAGAATGTCCTCTCCTGTGCCAGTAATGACTTAGAAACAGTGGTCACCTCAGTTATCAAAACACATGATTTGCTCCATCTATATCATAAATAGAAAGAAAAAATTCAGCACTTAAGATTTTAATGATATCATTGTTCTATGTAATGATTACCAAGCACCAGTAGTTTGTGTGTGTTGTAACAACTCCTATGGTATAGAATTCACTTAAAATTTGGTCAACAGTCCTTAGAGATGGGGCCAAAAATTAAATTTTCAAGGTTGAATGTGATTGTGGTGTCTATTTAAACATATCAATAAAATCAATAAAGGAAAAAAAAAAGATCATATAGCTTTAGATTTTGGCAACACCGTAACAAGTCATTCCTTTTGGAATAATTGTTTTCCTTAGGAATACTGCTACCATTTTAGTAGGTGATGAATTTTAGACCAGTTATAGATACTAGAATTAGTCAGAGTAGAATAGAAAATTTAAAATTTTGCCGCTTTTCTTCAATTCTCTTGGCCAACTCATGCACCAAATGGTTAATATTTTCTCATAAATATTATACTAAATCTATATGTACCCTTTATATACACATACTGACTCAATAAACTATAAACTAATGTTAATAGTACTTTGAAATAAAAAAAGTATTATAGTAAGAATACAATTCAGATCTTTAGATAAAGAATGTTGAATAAAATAAGTCTAAGGCTCAAGGAGGAATTATTGGCCTTGGGATGGGACTAGTTTCAGAAAGCCTCTCATTCTCTCTCTCTCTCTCTCTCTCTCTCACACACACACACACACACACACACACACACACACAGGAAGTGAAAGGAAAGTGAAGAAGTAGTGGTCTGTTTTCTGGATGGGAAACAAGGCGGTGCCTAACTTATGTGTGGGACAAGCGTATGATCAAGGTTCCAGAGTAGAGGTGGGGAGAGGCAATGGAGACAGGAGCTGGATTATAAAGGAGGGCTACGGAATGATAATCACTTCAGAGGTGTGAGAAATAAGCTTATTGCCTAAAGGGATGAAAAGAAAAAGGAAGAATTGCTCCTGAATGGCTGAGCCCATTGCTGCCTTCACTCTTAGACGTGGATCCCCAAGTCTTCCAACACAGACTTTCTTCAGTATTCCAATACAGACTCTCTCAGGTCATTCTCCACTGAGAAGGAGATGCAACTACTTCCAGCTGCCCCAGGCCTTCAATATTCATGTGATATTGGATCTTTTATCTCTCTTGTACAGTTTCCATCTTCTTTGTCTGAGTACCTATTGGATATTCTGACTCTGTCATGATGACTATTGTGTGTGTGCTCACTAGCCTCTACCCTGGTTATCCTACCTAATGAATTGCCTTCTATAATCACTCACACACACACACACACACACACACACACACACACATGCATGCACACACATGCACACCTGTACATATTGTATCTGTTCCTCTAGATATTCCATGCTCTAGGGCCTTTGCTGATATTCAGTCCTCGACACAGACAAAGTAAGCCTCCATTTCCACTACATGAAACAGTGGTTGTCTGATGTAATCAACTAGAAATCTTATTTAGGAATCTTATCAGAAAACATACAAAGCACAGGTCCACTGCATTAGCTCTGAAACGGAGCTAAATTTTCAGTTTCTAATCAGAATAGCTGTTCAAAAATTGATGGAGGAATCTGAATGGTGTTAGGGAAGATCTGAGATTTTTGCATTTATAGAAGCCAAGTCTTTAAGTGTATTTTACTGATAAAGGCCAGAGAATCTTTCCAAACTTGAAATAAATAAGCAACTAGGAGTTCAGAAGCTGTTAACCACCTCATACACTGATGTTTCAAAATAAGTATATAAACAATAAAGTGGCAATGTGAGAAGCAGTAGTCACTATTATTGCTTGCTTTGTTTCAATGACTGAAGGAGGAAGCTAAAATTAATGAGCTATTTGGTAAATACCAGTTTGAAATGGTAGATAGAGCTTTGACTCCAGGCAGTGACAGTGACCTAAACTTGCCACAGAATCAAACTTCGGTTTGATTAGAAAAGGACAGTGAAAACAGTAAAAAAGGAAGAAACATTTTAGTTGAAAAGAATCCTTTCCTTAGTGATTTGCTTCAGGCTTCCAAGGAAAAACATCTATAACCAATCTATACGAATAATTTCTCATAGTTTGGTAATATAAAATAAATCATAGTGCTTTTGTCCACTTGCATATATCAGTTATTTCATGTCATTTATTTATTTCTTCTAAATTTGGTTATATTGACATTTATTTTAATTTTTTTCATATTCCATCATAATCCTCATTTATTTATTTTTATTTTTTAAAATTTCAAATCTTTATTAGCACATTATAAATATACATCTTCATTCCATTCAACATTGAGAGTTTGTACCAGAATATGACATGACTTGATTCTCATTTTTCCTCTTCCCCCACCCACCCTGTGACCCCCGAACCCCTGTATACATAATGTGATAGTCATAATCCTCATCTATGAATAAAAAATGTTAGTCTCTGACATATTTTTCTTTTTGTTTTTATTTTAAATACCTTTGAAAGAGGATAGGATTTTATATAGTGTATATCATTGTTTGAAGAGGGCATAAAAATAGAAATATATTTCGTGTAGTTCTGAAACCTAGAAATCCAAGGTTAGAGTCCCATAATAATCTCATCAGCTTATGGTGAATGCTCTCTTTAGAGTTCTAGACTATTGGCATTTTATATCTTCTCACACACAGAAAAGAGACTTCTGAGACTTTTTATTTTATTCATGATCAAATTATGTCTCATATATCAATCTACCAATAATATCAAATTAAGGTTTAAGAGATCAATATGTGAATTTTGGAGGAGACACAAATAACTCCCAACAATGGTAGTATTTATTTTGAATTTCCCTCACTATATGTAAGACTATGTTTACTTTATAGATGCAATGCTAATCTTTAAAACTTAAAGGGTTTATCTCTTAAAAATGATGTTCATATGCATTTAAAGAACCTAAGGAAAAGATAATTGTAATTTGTAGACTTTTATTGCACCAGCACATACCAGTAAAAAATTGTTTTTGCTTTTTCTTTTCTCTGAGCAGTTTTAAAGTGGGAAAACCAGTTATCTTTCTAATTATATACCCTGCCAAAAGAGTAATTTGTTGTTAATAAATATTTGTCAAATTGGAGTACATGGATGATGCATAAAATTTCTACCAAGTTTTAAAATTTGTATGTTTTAAAGAATCAAATTAGAAAAGTACTTTTGGATATTTGTACTTCATAAGTTAAACTATGACCCTCTGTGTTAAGATTGCACAGAATGAATAGACAAAATAAGCTAAACAATGGCTTCAAAGTCAACCATATTTAGCAAATCAATATTTGGCAAGTGTGACATTCAACCATACAAAGAGAGTCATGCTGACCTTTTCGGTGTGCTACATCTTCCAGGTCTTGTTCATGTGCTGCCAAGACAAGCTAAATTCTATGTACAGTTGGAAAAACTTCACTACAGGTGGAATAAATTACATTTAAATAGCCCTTTAACTTGATCCCGAAACTAATGGGGAAAAACAAAGTTAGTTAAAGTTAGATAAAGCAATTTAAATGTTGCTTTTAGAAGTTGCTAAAAGCTTACGTTAAAGCTGGGTTTCTTTGACCTAACAATAGTTTTTCCTATGATTAAAATAAATGTAAAAAAAGCTATTTATTTGGAAAATTTCCATTCTTAATTGCACTGTATTGATAGTTTTTAATAGAAATTTATGGATTTATCATATTAGCAATATAATTCATTTAAGAAAAATTATTAAACATTTAAAACTGAGATATAAGAATTTCTATTTTAAAAATGAGATTGTTTTAAATACTCAGTGAAATACAGTTATTCACTTTATTAGCAAAAACATGGCTCAATAGTGATTCTCTCCTAGTATATGCATAATTAGTGCAAAAAAGACTTCAGTTTGAAGAATTACACTTTGAGCTGAAATTGTGCCTTTGAACTTTACATCTAGATGGATGAAATATTTGTCTCAAAGAAGTACTGGTCATCAGTGATGGCAGCATATTTATGTGATTTTGCTAAACTCTCATCCTCTGATGAACTTTAAAGAAGTTTTGATCCAGCAGTGATGGCATTAAAAGTTCTTTTTTTCTCCTTGAAGATTTCCAGTTCTGGTAAAAACAAAAGATCATTCAATGATTTTGCACAGAGTACCACAAGAAGAAACTAATTTAATTTAAATCATTCTCCAATTTTTTAAAACACAGTATTATATTATATCTCATAGAGAGTGAAAATAATGTCATGCTTCTCTTTTGCAATGTATAAAAAATTACAAATATGTAAAATGATAGTTTCCAACAGAATATAATCTAGTAAAAATTTTATCATTCTTTAAATTATATATATATATATTCTAAAGATAATAAAAACATACTGATAAGTGTTAAAATTGGAAATTTTCATGCTGAAAATATGACATTTTCTGTCACAATTATACTTTATAAATTGAAAGACAATCTTTTAAAATTTGATGGTTAAATAAGATATAAATTAATCAGAATAAGTAAAAGTTGAATGATTATAATTTTCCACGTGTAAATATATTTAGTAATCCAATATTTTGATATATTAAACTAGATTGTTTTCCATATGTTTCCAAGTATTGCTTACCCATTCCCAGAATGTTTCATTTCAAAAGAAATGTTTTGGAAACATGTTAGAGATGTTGTATTCTAAGTATATCATTTGTTTTTGTGAACAATACATTTAGAGGTGTAAGATTTTAAACTGACCTACAAAAGAAAAGTCTTACTATGTCAGAGACTCAAGGTTAAAAAGGAAATGATCCCCCAATTGCAGAAAAGAAAATGATTGTGTCACATGTTAAAAAATAATAGTATTTGTGGTTAAACTTCAGGAAGACTGATGTTAGAACACACACAGCACAAACCAGGAGAGAACAAGGGAGCCCTGGTCAGGTACGGTGCTTCAGTCCCCCAGCGGTGTCCACGTGACACTTCCCAGTGCAGCTACTGGAGAGAACTGGGCGTCCCTACGGCGGAGGTAGCTTAGTTTCTTCTTGATGCATCGTGATTCCCATGTACTTAAGAGGAACATGGCCCAGGTACAAACCCCAGCAAATCTGACATATTTTGCAGTCTGAATGAGGAGGAAGCAGCTTTGAAATGTACAGGTCTCTTTACAGTAGTAACAAAAGTACCCTTGTGCAAATCAGTGAGATTACACAAGGGTTATACCAAAATCACGCAAGTCTGCTAATGTCTTAGGCCTTCACATCTTTATTCAGCTTCAGGAAATTGAAGAAAAAGGAGAAGGAAGAAATGAAATAAATCTTACTACGTGAAAGTAGACATATTTCTTACTCATAACTGTAACTTCATAATACAAACAGCATCACATAACTGAAAGATGGTAATAAACTGCTTGTACAAATGAATTTACACAGTAAGATGTTTACACATTAGTGTGTATATCATATATTCTACATTATCTTTTCAAAGCATATTATATTCAAAAATTTTCTGACCCTATGATGATCATTTCAACTATCTGTAGGCACCATGCTACCACTTCTATTATGGTGACAGCAGTCGTTGGTAAGTTAGAAGTAGGGAAGGTGTTCTGGCACTATAAAGAACAGTGACTGTCACACACACCAAGAACAACAGCCTAGGATGTTTCTTTCACCGTTATGTACATATATTACGCACTATTTTCCTTACATCATTACCCATAACAAAAGGAATATAGTAGCCGACAGCTGGAAATTTTCTGGCACTGTCATCTTGCCTCAGTTTTGCTAGACACTGA
>PVIR01040449.1:0-13342 GCA_004026965.1 Petromus typicus | reverse complement strand
CTCAATGTAAAATAAGGTGAAAGGGGACAATGTTGAGATTGTAACAAAAAAGTAAGGAAACAAATTTTATGTATATGGGGGGGTGGTAGGGTGGGTAGGGCTATGGGAAAAAATGAGAATTAAGTTGTGTCTTATACTGGTACAAATCCCCATTATGGAGTGCAATCATGATGTGTATATTTAATGTACTAATAAAGATAAAAAAAATTCTGATGTGCCAAAAAAATAGAAATATTTTTACAGAGAGACACATATATTCCATGTACTGTCGACCATTAGCATTTTCCTGTGTCTGCTTTATCACATATCTAACCATGCATCCTTCTCTCTTCTACACACTCATTAATCCACCTTATTTTTTATGCACTGCACAGTGAATTGCAGACTTCAGTAAATTTCTTTTTAAGTACTGCAAGTGTATATCATTAACCAGAATTCATTATTAATAGTTTCCATTTTGGCCTAAGGTTTGCATGCAAAGAAACACATACATGTAAAATACACCACATGATGAGTTTCAGACATGCATACACCTGTGTATCCCAAACCCCACCAGCATAGAAGACAACAACTGCCATGTTGCTCTTCCTCAGCAATGCCTATACCCCAGAGGCCTCCACTATTTTCACTTCTAAAAATTATAGATCAATTTTATCTGTCCTAAAATATCATCATATGTTCTCTTGAGTCAATCTTTCTTGGCTCACAACAAATGCTTTGTCAAAAGGCATTGCACAGGATTAACAAGGCTTCCTGTTTATCTCTTCTATACCCCTGCTAATCTTTGAAATGAGGCTCCACACTGGATGTTCTGAATACAACATAGTGCCTGCCTTACCTGGTATAGTGGTTCCATGTGAATTTGTTGAAGCAGGAGGCACCATTACTAAGAATTTAAAATACCAGACAATATCACATTTCTGATGTTGTTTTTTTTTTTTGGAAGGGAGAGTAAATGTTTCTGAGTTTCTCCACTTGGTGAGAATTTGAAATAAACATCTGCTTTTTATAGCTATCTCTTATCTTTTCACAGAAGGCAGAGCTGGGTGTCCTTCTATAAGAGTACCTTCAGGGCAGGCCCACTACATGGAGAAAGATGACAATCCCTACCTGCAAACTGGAAGAGCTCCTTAGATCCTTTAGAATCAACAGTAACAACAGAAATAGTGTTCTTGGTCAGGACGGCTGTCATAAATAGCACTTTTGAGTTAGACTATGACTGTGGGTGGAGAAAAGTATGCTTCATCCCTTTAGACTCAGGTGTACATTTCTTCCAGTTCCTATGGGAAATCTCCATAATAGGAATTCTGTGTTCAACTCATTTGTGAGAATCAGCTTTGTATACAGTCAGTGAGAAGCTCAAAGATTTGGAATGTACAAATTCATGACAAAGAGTCTTTGTTTTCATAGTCTTGGAGATTAGGATTTTATGGGATGAAAAAGCCAGTGAAGAACACAGAGTGGTGCATTAGGGTTAGCATGGTGGCCCACAAGAGCTAGCTTATCTTACAGAAGGTGCCAGTTCAGAGTGCTTTAGAATTTAAAAGGTGACTATTCAACATTATTGAAAAAAAAAGTGAACTATCTTTTAAAAAAAGAGTCACATACATCCAACTGGCTGCCTGTTTGCCTTGTACAATTCAGCTGCTAGAATGAAACATTAGCCTCATCATTTGATAATCATAAAGTATATTTGGAGTCAACAAACAGAGCATGATCAATTTTCATCTCAGACACTTAAAAGAGCCCTGTATTTCTGTTGAAAGTAGTTAAATTGGCAATCTTTGTTGAAAAATTGACACCTGTGCTCTGCTTTTCATTCTCCTCCATGTCTTTTTCTGAATTATTATTTATCAACATGATGGTTTTCTTTTTGTAGCATTTTGAGCATCAAGAAAGAGCACTTTGCACCTTTGTGAGGAGGCCTGTGCTGCAGGAAGTGTGGGGATGAGTCCGGAAGGAGAGTGCGGGCTTTCTGTTCTTTCTAAGTGCTAAAAATCATTCAGTTCATTCCAGAAGATTCCCTCACAGGGGCCCTCACAGGGGGATCACACATCAAAGCCAGTTTTCTCTCCTTGTGTTTTTAATGTTGCTTTTTGAAATGTTCATGTTTGTACATTCATATTCATTAGGAGTCCAAGTAGTTGGCCTCCTGGTTAATTTCCTTACACAGACAGGGAAGAGGTTTCTCTGCTACTGCCTGGGGTGGGCAGTGAGGAATCCCTAAATTCTCTGGGTACTTTGCCCCATTGGGCAAATGATTCCTCAGAATAGTTAATAGAGTATTGAAATCTATACCGACAGAAATGCTAATGCCTCTGCCAAATACCTACGATTATCAGCTCAATCTTTCAAGGCTGGGATCTGACATAAATCCTCTGAATGTATTAAAGGCAGCCACTGTTCCTGGAGGAGAGGCTTGTTATGTTGACCTTGGGCAAAGCCTTTGCTGACAGCAATTCAATAGAGGGATGGGTGCCCAGGCTGTATTTTTATAAAGAAGAGGATAAAGAAGCTTTTAAGAATTTAAAGTAAGGAAACAAATTTTATGTATATGGGGGGGTGGTAGGGTGGGTAGGGATATGGGAAAAAATGAGAATTAAGTTGTGTCTTATACTGGTACAAATCCCCATTATGGAGTACAATCATGATGTGTATATGTAATGTACCAATAAAGATAAAAAAAAAAAAGAATTTACTTCCTGCACAAAGAAAGCAGGATGAGGCTCTTGGGTGTGAACAGGGTACCTGTGCGTCCCTGAGGAAGAGGAACATTAAGCAGGATCCCAGAAAAAGAAGTCTAAAGGCCGGGACTGCTCATCACTGGGGGCTGAACATGCCCTACAACATTGTGTTTTCCCTCCAGCAGGGTGTTATCACCACCAACTGTGATGCTTTGGAATCATACAGGCAGAAAACCACGTTCCAAAAGTTTCTCAGATAATCTGGAGATAGAGAAATATTGTATAAGATCACTAAAGATTTCCTAATGAGCACTGACTGATGAAATTTAATCCTCTACCTACCCAAAACATGAGGGAAAATGGATGTTACTTATAACATAGCTAATGACCCATTTCTCTCTCAAATGTACATTACAATTTACTGAAGGGCTTGGGAAGTAGCTCACTGGGGCCATATCTGCTTGGCAGGCACAAGATCCTAGGTTTCATTCTTGTTACCAGAATCCTTCCCCCCAGAAAGAAGTTTAACAAGGCCCAAGTTCATAATAATTTGGATTAATATTTTGGAAATATTAGATTAAATATAATTAAAATTAATTTTACTTTTTAAATGAGATTTTTAAAAATGTTAGAATTACATTTGTGGCCCATACACAATTTTTCATGTGTTATTCTGTTGTAGAGAAGGAGCTGAACGCTCTGGCTCAGGAGCTAAATCTGTCCTGCAGCCTATTTTTATAAATAAATTTATTAGGACACAACCACATTCATCCACTTATAGAGTGTGTATGGGAAGGAACTTTTGGTAAAATTCTCTTCTAAAATTTAACTGTTCTGTTGGAAAAATTCATCATATTTTTATCTGACTTGTATTCTCCTCTATTATATATCACTATATTCACTTTATTTCCATTCTTTTCCCTCTTTAATTCCTTTCCCTTTCCCTGTCATACCACATTCTGCAGTCTAGTTTTCATATATCAACAAGGAGTGAGTAGAACTGTAGAACCCCTGCAGACTGTGTCACTTCCTAAACTAAACCTTCCAGTCACCTAGTTTATTTCATCTAACAGCAAGTCCATGGCTTACATGACTGTATATGACCTAGACTTTGATGATTTTGTCAATCCTTTTTCCTGACATTTTCCACTTGTGCACTTCACCCTGGCCACACTGGCTCCCTGGCTGATCTGAGTAGAGCACATAAAGCTATGCCTCCCGCAGGACTTGGTAGAGGCTGTAATTTCTAGCTGGAAGACATTTTAGGTTTTCTCATCCTTTGCTACTTCACTTAATTTACAGGAAAAATAGCCACTCCTGCAAGAAGACTTTCTTATTTACACTACCTAAAATATTATACCATTTTCTAGATGCTCAATATGTCCTTAATCATGCTTTGCTTTTCATCAAATTTATTATATTAGCTGTTGTAGATGTTTCACACAAGTTTTCATTTATTTATTGTTTCATGCTATGTTTATGCTTATTTTCAGTATCTTCTCCAAGGAGGTAAATGCCATTAGAGAAGTGGTATATTGTATTAAACTTTGTGCCAGGTTGTAAAAATCAATTTTTAAGTTTCTAAGAATTTTGAAAGCTGGCTTAACACATAGACACTATGAACACTAAATCACCTAAATTTATAATTGAATACATTGTATCAAAAACAAAGGCAATGCTCAATCCTCATCATTTGCTGATTATTTTATTTCATTTCACTCTTACCTGTACTCTATTGCATCTACAGGATCAAAATTCTATATAATGGTGACTTGCAGTCCATTTCTTAGGCACTCTCAGTTTAATTACTTTGATGAATTGAAACTGGCCATGGTGGATGTATTCACTGTGGAAAATGGCAAATGCTACAAATCAGCTCTTTGCGGAGAGGAGAGTGGTTTGAGGAAGTCAGAAAAACTATCAGCATGCTTTTCTATGAATAGGAAGGAAATACATCATAATAGATTTGAAAGGTTTAGAAGCCAAAGAAGAGAGCTTTGTGCATGCACACATGCATGTGTGTATGTGTGTGTACACATTTTTTGGCATATGTACATTTTTTGTCAAACCAGTAAACAACAACAACAACAACAACAACAACAACAACAAAATAAAACATTTGAAGTCCATCCAAGAACTAAACATGGGGCCACTTTTGGTTCAGAGAGGTAGACAGAGGGATGAGAATGGTTTCTGCCAGGTAACAGGTATTTCAGCACAGCTCTATTTTTTTTTTTTTTTTTTTTTTTTTTTTACAGAGTCTCACTTTGTAGTCCAGGCCGGCCTTGAGCTCAGCCTCAAACTCACATCACAGCAATCCTTCTCCCTCTGCCTCCCTAGTTCTGGGATTACAGGCATGAGTCACCATGCCCACCATTGTGGTATGTGGTACTGATTGCTACTGGGCGTGAGTCTCCACACTCAGTATGGTATGTGGTTACCGGGGATCGATCCCTGGCCCTTGTGCTTGCAAGACAGGCACCAGAACCATTGAGCTAGATCCCTGGCCCAGCACAGTTCTATTTTTGGACAAACTAATACAAATGGGCCCATACCTGTCCGTCTAATGCCTTAATCCCTGAGCTGACTTGAAGATGCCTTGGCTGCCTCTTTTCTCCCTGTTCTTGATGGTGGGTTAACTTTTTTGCATCTGCTGGGTGGTTTGATGGCCCTTTTGTGAGTGCTCAGAGCCAGAGTTCTTCAATTCCTTGCATTTGCTCTTTTGTGAGCTCACCAGAAAATATAGTCTCCTTACCTGCAAATCATTCAGCTTTAATTTTTAAGTTTTGTTTTTGTTAGCACATGTCTGTAGAACATGTGAAGCTTTAGATGCTGTGAAATATTATTCAGTAGTCCAAGAATGAACCCACACGCAGCACCGTGTTGCACTCAAAGGCATTTGAGTGCATTTCACCTGTATCAGTTAGAGTCCTTTCTGATTGACCAAAAATGTAGACATGAAAAACAAGAGCAAAAAGGTGCTTCATACCACATAACATCAAAGAAGTGTTACAACCATTAGATTGTGCTAAAAATATATACAAATTGCCAACATTCAGAATACTGACCATAAAAAGCACTGGTGAAGATAGAGAAAAACAGAAACATTCACCCACTTCTGGGAGCAACCCAAAATGGTCTAGACACTGCAAGCTAGTTTGGTGGTTTTTCACTAACTTGAACTCACTCTCACTGTACAATCCAGCAATTATGCTTCTTAGTTTATGTCTAATGAGTTGAAAACAAATGCTCACACTAATATCTACATAAGATTGTTTACAGCAGTTTTATTGATATTCACCTAAACTTAAAAGTAACCAAATTGTCCTCCCATGAGTGAATAGATAAACTAATGTGTATCTAGATGATGAAATATTCTTCAGTGCTAAATAGATATGAGCTACAATCTATGAAAAGATATGGGTGAAACTTCAATGCAAATCACTAAGTAAAGGAGGCAGGCTAAATTTTGTATAATTTCAACTGCATGATATTCTGCAAAAGTGAAACTGGAAACAAGGAGGGTGATGAGTAAACGCTGGGTATCTGGGGTAAAAGAGAGTGGAATAGTCAGGGAACTGAGGTCTTTTACTATCCTGATGCATACACATAGATTTTTGCACACTAATATAATTAATTAATCAAGAATGTATCCTCAAGTAAACTACGTATAGATTTTCAGCCATAATGTAAATCACTAAGTTTATCAGTTTCAGTAAGAGTAGAATTCTGCTGAATGAGAGATTTGATAATATAGAAGCTGAACATGTGTCAGAGGTAGGAGGTGTATGGAATGCTTCTAAGTGTTTTGCTCAATTTTGATGTGAATCTAAAGTTGCTCTAAAAATAAAGTTCATATGCATATATATATATGATAGCTATATATGTGGCAGTGGATATATATATATACCCATCCATCATGGAAAAGGGCTTTCCCTAGGGAAAGCTTGATGGGTACTTTAAATGCCATCACCAGGGTAAGTTTTTACTCTCTCCTGTTTCTTTGTTTCTTTGGCTTCTGTCTTTGCTTTATTTTCAGACATTTCTCCCCTTACAGGCTTAAAATGACAGTAGCAATTCCAGATCTTCTATTTCTGGACTTCAACTACCATGAAAAAGTGTTGGAAAAGTGTGAGATCGTTCTTTCCTAGGAGTCTTAAGGGCGAGAGAATAGTAGCGAGTGTCTGAATTAACTTTTAATTTGCTACTTGACATATAATTGATATGACTAATCTCATCCTCCAACCTTCCATGTGACACGTGGACCAAGAATATTCCTACATGAGATAAAGAAAGGTTAAGTCATGTTCCAAAGCCACACATCCAGGAGGCAGCAGAGTGGCAACTGGCAGCCAGGAGCTCTCCCCAGAGTGTGACTCGTGAGCTCCTCATGGCCCTTCCAGGCTCCGTCTTCCAGGCCTCTCACATCTCTTTAGTGCTGAATGGGCTGCACGCACCGGTCCCTGAACCAGTCCTAAGGCCACTGCTCAGTGAAGCCTGAGTTCACTGCTGTACCTTGAAGGTAGGGCACCTTTCTCTGCATGCACTGCATGAATCATACGTTGAGGATAATGGGTCATTATTAAGTAGAGGGAAAGGAATGCCCACTATGGAAGACCCTCAAGCCACTGAGTGAGGTGATTTTCACCTCAGCAGGAAGGACTTCCCTGCACAGTCACAACGGTTTTCCTGAAGCTCTCAGCAAGGACAGGCCCAGATGCTCCCCCAGAATAACCTGAGGAGGAAGAATCCTTCCTGAGCCTTTGGTTGTAGAAAGTCCACATGCCATGTTTTTGAGGATTCATCCCATTACGACTCCTACAGGAGTTGAATGGCTCAGTGCTTGGATCTGGACACACTCTGTCCCCCATTCCAAAGGGCTTTAATGCTTCCAGCCACAGTAGAAGGCATCTGCACATTCACTGAAAGAAGCTATTTGTGCTTGACTTTTGAGTGATGTATAGCAATAAACCAGACGCAAAGACTGCCACTTTGAGGAATGACAGAGTCACGTCTGCTCTAAATGAGGCTCCTTGGGGCAGAGAGAGACCCTCTGGCTGTCTGACCTTCCCACCCTGTCAGTCCAGTGAACATGAGCACCAAAGCCTGCTGGCGATCGTCCATGCCCAGAGTGAGACAGTGATGTAATTCTGATTAAAATAGCTAATAAGGAATTAATGAGAGGTTATCTCCTTGTCTTCAATCATTTCCTGGTGAGAAGATTCTTGAGCAGAACTCATTAGAGCTGTTCTTTCGCAGCTACTGAAATTGCCCTGTTTTGAAATTACTCTGGGTTTTCAAGAAGCAAACTCATTTCAAGTCATTATTCCCTAATGCTATAAAACTCTGTAGTATGAGAAAGTTTTCTCTTTTTTTTCAGTTCAATACAGTTGAACAAATATTCACTATGAAACTTCTGTGCTGTGATAAGTAGAAATATTTAGGTACAGAATGAAAAAGGATCATCTACAGAAGGTAGATATCAAGGATAATGAGTCTGGGGTCACATTGGAAGTTAAAAACCTCAGCCCCATCATTTACCATCTTTGTGATCATAGGCAACTAACCTCTCTGCTTTTCAGTTTGCAGTACAGAAAATGGATATAAAAATACTTGCCCTTGTGGGTTATCTGAGGAGTAAAGGAGCAACTTATCAGAAAGTATTTGGAGAAGCATTCAATATATGGTAGAGATCCAATGTATATTTGATAGAGAAGCCTATGTTATTATCAAATTAAATCTTAGAGCTTCTCAGTTTCATGATGGAAATTTGACCACTCTCTGGCATCTGTCAGAAAATCATATTTTATTTCAGGTCACCCACATGGCTCTCAGGGACCCTGTTTTTATCGGAGGAGGCAAAAAGACAGAAATTACAACCAGATGTAATGTGAGAATATTGTAAATACTGTATTTTCATTCTTTTATTAACTATATTATGCTAAAATAACTGTGACTTAAATGGAAGAAAATCTGGAACCCTTTCTACATTCTACCAAAAATATCATTCTAAGCTGATTAAAGACTTAAACGAAAGTCTGGGAACAAATTATAGAGGTGATAATAGTGTGATCACAGAAAATTTTTAAGCAAGGCAGGAGTCTCAGGAATCATTGTACAGCAGAGACATTTGATTATACAAATAGGAAAAGGGAGTATTGTAAAGATATCATTAGCATGGTCCAAATTTATATACATAGATGATTGACACAACTACAACAGTAATAACAAGCAAAGGGTTATTTGCCCTACATTTCTATGGGTGTGCACACACAAACATTTTACAAACTAAATGATCATTTTCATGTTATCAGATTCTCAACTCAAATTAGTAAAAGTAACATTGTTTTTGGTAGAGAGACAAGGGCAGGGGCCACTTTCAGATATTTCTGTGGCGAGAGTAACCTGGAAAAGTACTTGAGAAAGTTACCCAGAAATATCATTTAAAATTAAAGATGTTGACACCTTTATGTAATAATCCTGCCTCAGGGAATTTCACCCAGAGAAAGCACAAGAAGGCGATGATATATGTAGGAGGGTGTTGGAGTCTTGCAAAGGAAGAAAATGGAAATTAAGCTGGAAAATGTATCAACAAGGTAAAGACTGAATACACTGCAGTTCATCTGCAGTATTAAACATTAGGCAACTTTTAGGAAAATGAGTTATGAATGTTCATTTATTTTTTCATTGTGTAAATACATTTTTCCAGACTAGCTTGCATTTCTGTTGGCTTTTCTGAGCCTCAAAAAGGCAGCTTGACTGTAGCTTTGTTTACATTTTCCTCCATACCAATAGTAAGAGAACTGTAGCCTGGATGGAAATGCACCTGTTAGATTCATATTCGGTGTGGCATGAAATTACTGTCCCAGACACAGTTGAGGAAACATGAAAGATGGAATATGGAAAGTGTATCAGCAGTAGTGTGGAGGAGAGCACAGTCAGGTTATAAATTATTCATTCAGCTTCTTTGCTTCATAATGAATGTTAAGTGGTGGGTCTTCCTCTCTGGGGGCCTGGTATTTTCTTACAGATCACAGTGGACTTAGCCACACAACCATGGGTGGCTGTCATGGACGTAGTTAAAGTAGCTGCTTTCTGGGTGCTGCCAGCTGAAGTCCTGACTATCCTCAGAATTCATCCAATTATTTTTCTCCTAGTTTCATCATAGTCCTCTTTGATGACTGAGGAACAGCCCTTACAATATCTGAGCTAATTCATTTATGCTATCATTTCCATGGGCAATTATGAAAGACCTGGCATGAGTCATACACTATTTTGAGTACCTGAATGATGCGTCAAATACTATTCTAAATCTATATTCTTAGGATGGTTATATTCTAATGAAGTTCAGGAAGGTAAAATGAATGGTAGAAAAAATAGTAAATGGATATTTTGAACAAGATAATGAGTCTACAAAGAAAGGTAAACATACAAAGAAACAGATGATATCACTGTTGTTTTTCAAAAAGGTGAGTTTTCAACAAGACTCTAATAACGGGAAGATGGGACTACAGGGATGCCAAGAAAGTGTTTCAGGTAAGAATACAGTGAGAGTGTCCCAGGCCAGGAGCGTACCTGGCCCTCGCATTTCCAGGCAGGGTGAGGTGTCTGGGCCAGGAGAGAAGCCTGACTGATGGGGGGTAGGTAGATCTGCAAATTACTGAAGTCACATGGTTGTTGTGAGGATTTTAGAATCTCCTCTGATGTCAGCCTGGTGTCATTTAGCGTTTTTAACAAAGATCGCTCTGGATGTTATGAAGAACGGAGACAGAAGGGAAGCAAGAGTGAAGTAGGAAGTCAATGAAGAGGTCCTTTCCTTGGTTTAGGGGACAATAGGGTAGTTTGGACCAAGACTGGAGTGGAAGCTCCAGTCACAGCAAACACCGGTCACTTTGATGACATTCTGAAGATAGAGCTGGCCAAACTTGCTGATGCCTCAAATGAAAAGAGGAAAGTCAAGGGTTACTCCCTAGTGTGGGTTAGAGCTCTGGAGGAACTCTTCTCAGAGATATTTCTGTTTCCTGGTTTACCTCCAGGGGTGTCCTTAATTGGGAGTTTGAAATTTGTATATTCGACTTTAGAGGAGGAGAAGTCCTCCTAGTTCCTGTGTTCTCCAACTCTTGAGGTTAACTATAAAGCTTGTATAGATACCTCCTTTTAGAACTGAACAAAAGCTCACCTTCCCTGATCCTAAACTTTACTCTTATCCTGATTTTGTAGATGAAACACTTAGGGTCAAGAACTAACATGGTTTCTCCAGGAAGTTAGGGCTGTGACTTGAAGCCAAAGCTGAAGGTCTCTCTGCCTCGGCTTGTAAGAATATGTCATCTGCATGTGGTTGGCCACTCACTAGGCCTTATCTCACCCACACATCCCAGAAACCTCAGCCGCCAAACAGAAAAGAGCCATAGAAGGTGAGCCGCAGAAGAGAAGCTCAGCAGGATGAGCTGAGAGCCTCATCCTGCACAGTGACCACGGTCATCGCCAGGACTTGAGTCTCCTGCACCTCTGCTCAATGCCGACTGCTGCGGTCCAGTGAAACTGCGGGCAGCAGCCCAGCCTAAGAGGCAGCTCCACTCCCCACTTCCGCCCCACCTTGGTCTGGCGAGTTGCTGGAATATCAGGTTTCTTTAAAAACAGGTTTCAATGGAGCTAAACTCAGCAAGACTCTACTTGCTCCTGCGCATTTCTACTGGTTTCTTAAGCACCTCTCCAGAGAGATTTTGGCAATGTCTCCTACCTAGGACTCAAAACTCAGCATTGAACAAGGAGGGCTCAGTGCAGGCGGGAAACAGAATCACCACAAAAGGCAACCACAACAACAACAAAATGCTAGGCCTTTCCTGCACTGAAAAATCTGAAGTTGCTTCCGCCACCGTCAGAGACTGCGGACAGGAGAAGACTCATCGCTCAGAGAGCTAGCGCTCAGTCCTCTTTTCCACGCAATGGCTGCTCCAGTCAGATGTGTGCTCACGAAATCCTTTCCTTCCCGCCTCTCTCCCTCTTCTGCTCGCCTCCAGCCTGCTGTGGGAGAGGCAGCCTGACTATTCTGAGGTGCTTTGCAGCTGGGTCTGCTTAATTTCCGGTGGACCCTCAGCGCCCAGGGAGAGAGCATGTTTCGCTTGTGATGTCGATAATGAACTGCCGCTGGGAACGTATTAATGAGTGTGTCAGGATCTTCAGCGGAACTGCCTTACGATTCATAAACACGGCGATGAAAATGCCAGGGAGGCTCTGATACAAATACACAGGAACTCTGAAGAAGCAAACTCCTTCTTCTTTTAATGAGAGAAGAATTTAAAATAACTTTCTTCTGCTCCGACCAGTATTGCCAGGGGGAAATTCCTCAGCACATAGATAATTTTTGTTTTTAATTTCACATTTAATATATGCAGAAACATAGGGAAGTTTAATTTTACTTTTTATATTCCTGTGTGCATAGATAGCATACTTGGAAATAAATATAGCAAATAGAGTATTTATGGACATAAAATACATACAAATGCAAATATCATTGACTTTCTAGATAAGTTGAACCATGCTTGTTTGTTAAATGAGGTCATTCTCTTTTAATTTTCTTGAAGATCATGAGTTCACGTGGCTTTTCTTTAATCTGTCTTTCATATTCTGAATTTGGATTTAGAAATTTAAATCCAATGAAAAAACAGCCACATCAGACCACAGAGACCCATTGTTTTAAAGTTCCTGGTGAGGAGGGCAAAAGAAACTTAGTTTCCTCAGTGGTGCAGCAGAGTGTGCTGAGAGCACCTCACACACCTGCGTTTGTGACCCCGACGTGAGCAAGGACGCTCATGTTTGTGGTGGGAGACGTTCCTGAGACAGAAGTCCTATTACAAGTGCCCACTGAACCACAAGTTCCTGGTGCAAAGAGGGAGGAAATGAGGAAGGAATCTGAGCAGTGAGATCTGACCTTTCTCCTCCCAGTTGAACCAGAGACTCTCCTTTTATTTACCTGTGCTAACTCCAGGTAGGCTGTAATTTGACTACAATGTGTCATACATTACGGTTAGAACCCTGCGAGTGGGCAGTAGGTTGAGCATGAGTTTTAAATCAATGATTTGATTTTGTACATTAATTCCAGTATTTATTAGCTATTACATCTGGAACATGTGTCACTTCTCCGAACCTTGATTTCTATTCAAGACAGAGAAATAATAATACCTACTTGCTTAGTTGCCATGAAGATTAGAGATAGTGAATTAAAATGCCTTGTACTTAATTGATCTTCATAAAAGGCTGTGATTATTATAACAGATTCTAGTTGGTAACTAGTCATAGATTTAAGTGATTTGTTTCCTTCCTCTGACAACTGCAGAACACAAAGTCTCCTTCCTCTACCACTCAAACGTCAAGGCTAACAGAAGGTAATTTTGCCCTGAGTCAGAGAATCTATTTTAGCTAATCACCATCTCAAATGTTAAGTAGCATTTTAGAAAGAACAGAACTTGTCCAAAAATATTGCTTCTTTGTCACAAGTGACCGATTTGAATTTAGAGTAATTGTGGGAAATGGTTTACTAAGAATTGAAGAAGCAATTTAACAGTTCTTTTTAAAACCATCCATTTTATGTTCTAAATTATTGTTTAATAGCTTATTAACAGCATAACCTGTGAATGTCCATCCATTGGTACAAAAGA
>PVIR01040447.1:0-13336 GCA_004026965.1 Petromus typicus | reverse complement strand
CCTCCTGCCTCTGCCTCCCGAGTGCTGGGATTACAGGCGTGAGCCACCACGCCCGGCACTGTGGTATGTGGTACTGGTTGCTGCTGGGTGTGGGTCTCCACACCCAGTATTGTTATGTGGTTACCGGGGAATCGAACCCGGGTCCTTGCGCTTGCAAGACAGGCGCCGGAACCACTGAGCTAACTCCCCGGCCCCACAACCCACATTCTGATCTTACTTTCATTGTTCATTTGCAAATACCTTTTCTAATTTTAATTTTTCTTTTTTATTCATGATTTAGAAATACAGTATTGCTAAACTTTCTGATGTCAGAGAATCTTTCTGTTTGTTTTTGTGATTGCATTTTAGCTTAATTCCATAGCAGTCAGAGAACATTCTCTGAGTAGATTTAAGTCCTTGAAGGGTTTTCATACTCTTTTGAAATGTGTGATGGCATAGTTTATGATCTAGTATATGTTCCTTGTTGATAAAACATCCCATATATTCCTGTAAAAGATACTTATTTTGTTGTTCAGGCATGTGGTCTTTTGTATATCAGTGTCAGTGGTCTAGTTTATTCATTGTGTTCATATTTTTATACATCTCATTATGTGTGTTCTGTCAGTTACTAAGAATTTATTGTAGTTTTTGTTTCCTAATTACTGGAAAGACAAGGTAACTTTTTGTATTCTTTTAAAATATTTTTATTTTCTGGATTTCTAGTTAATATCATTTGCCCTTTTACCTACCTGTTTATTTTTATGCCTGTCTTGAAGACTCATTGGAGCTTTTTGCCTAAGATATGAAATTATATTTTATATATACTTTTCTCCATGCCCTAATTTGATTTATGAATTATTTTTCAAGAATGCAGAAGGTTTTGATTTTCATATTTTTATTCTTTCTTTCCAGAGCTTTATTTTCCTATTCTACTTGCACGTGCCTCTTCTGATCAAAGTCCTAAATTTGTAGTTTGTTTTTATATTTATGTAACATACAAACTTATTTTTTCTACAGGATTTGAGGATAGGGATGTAACCAAGAATGGAGTTAACTACCATTTGACAAAAATTATAAATCAGAATTCTAAGTCATTTCAGTGTATTTGTCTATATTTGCTTGCACCAGTCATGAGAATAATTTAGGTGCAAAATGAAGTCCATGTTCTTGCTCTCAGATTTAATTACATTATACCTTATTTGATATTTTTCTTTTAAATTAAAATCTTGTTTAAAATGTTTGTAATAAAACCCTTCCCAATGTATACAAATTTTGTCTAAACTTTTAGAGATGAAGAAGGAACAGAGCATCTGCGAAAACGCAATATGGCATTGCCTTTTATGTTCACCACTGGCGAAGCTGTGTTGTACGAGACCAGCAGCCCTATTTCCTCTGTGGTGGATCCTATACCAGTACAGACCAAAAGCAGCACAAGTGGACAAGACTGTGTGACCAAATCAACTGAGAACAAGGATGCTCCTCATCCCACGTCCCTCTTGGCTTCCATGATACAGCAAGATGAGTCCATTTATCACTACCCTCTTTCAAATACTGCATCTTTTGAAACAAATTTTTTTCATGATTCAGTGATTGAATGCAGTAATTGGCAAGATAATATTGTACCGATAGGAAATGATAGTATCTTCAAGCATAAGCAAATTGGACAGTCTCAGGAGATGAACCCACTGTTCTCTGGAGGCCATGCAGGACTCCTTCCAGATAATAAAAATAGTGAATTGTATAGCATTATGAAAAACCTAGGCATTGATTTTGAAGATATCAAGAGCATGCAGAATGAGGAATTTTTTAGGACCGATGGGTCTGATGAGGTTGACTTCAGAGACATAGACATAAGAGATGAAATACTGATGTATGTCCAAGATTCTCTAAGTAAGTCTCCCTTCCTGAGCTCTGAGTACCAGCAGCAACAGGCCATGCCTCTGAATTCCAGCTGCATGGTACAGGAACAGCTGGAGTTAGAACAGCGGCAGCAGCTACAGCAAACAGGAGTGGAACCGCAGCAACAGCTGTGTCAGAAAATGAAGCATATGCAAGTTAATAGCCTGCTTGGGGACTGGTGCTCCAACCCATCCGTGCCTTTCAGTTGTCCTCAGCAAGACCTTCAGCAGTATAATGCACTTCCAGATTTACATCCAGTGAAACCAGGGTTTTCCTACAAATCCGGGCTAGACACTCTGCCTTACACACAGAACTTTGCTCCCTGTGATCAGGCCGTATTACCGCAGCATTCCAAATGTACACAGTTGGACATTCCCATGGGGAATTTGGAACCATCCCTCTACCCTGCAACTTCTAATTTAGAAGAATTTGTCACTTGTTTACAAGTTCCTGGAGACCAAAGACAAAGAATAAACCCACAGTCCACTGTAGCAACTCCTCAGACATGTTGTGCTGGGACTATGTCAACATATCAGTGCCCGCCGGAACTCCAGCACACCCGTGTGGATCAGCTGCAGTACAATCCAGCAATTCCAGGTCCACAGGCTTTTTTAAACAAGGTAAGAGTTTTATAGGCTGTAGGCTCTTTACTGTATCAACAAATAGACGTGAGTTATAAAATGTTTGATTAGGTGACTGATTTTACTATCTGCAGTGTTAAGGACGGAACATTGCCAATTATATCACTGACTACTGTTTTTAAGCCTATCTTTTTTTCAGTATGTTACTGATTTATTTCCCCAAATTATGAAGGAGAGAGAAATCAAGGACCAAGGGAACATGAGTATGTCTTTTAACATAAGATGTCCAGTATTATCAGGTGAAATTAGTTAAAAGTGTGCTGACAAAATTTCACTTACCTTTCTTAATTCTTTAAAAATTCTGATAATCTTTTAAAAATTTAAGCTTTAAAATATTTGAATTTTTAAAAATAATTTCTTTAAAACTCAGTTTTTTCATACAATTTAAAATGGGGTTCAATCAAAAGTAAGTAATGCTTTCTTAGAATGCCTTTGACTAGACTGTTTTACAGACCGAGTGCCAAAGTGCAACCCAGAATCCACTTATTTGTCACAGAGCTCAGGCACTGCAGTTAAACCTGCACGCTGAGCTCAGAGCTTAGGAAAAACAACTGTGTGTTAACATTCTTGTCTTAAAAGAAACATAGTAACACATGTGGCATAGGTTTGCCAGCACTGTCCTAGCTTTTCCCTGCAGTCCAAGTCAAGTTTGTCTCTGATATTCTGCAAAAGTGACGTGTGTCATAGGAGTCAGGCTTGATGGTTTTTCTTTAACTATGTCAGCAGAACTCTTTAAAAGAGCAAGCACTCTTTAAATATGTTATATTTTAAAGATATATTTTTTAAAAATAGGTTTTACATAGTGATAATACCTGATGGCTGTTGTCTTCCAGGAATATATTATGTTGAAGGAGCGCCTCAAGTAATACATTCCACAAATTGGGCTGCTATAAACATGGGTGCACATATGTCACTGTGATATGAGTCTTTTAATTATTTTGTGTATATACCTAGCAGGGCAATGGCCAGGTCAAATGGGACCTCCAATCCTAGCTTTTTGAGGAATCTCCAAACTGATCTCCACAGGGGTTGTACGAGTCTACAGTCCCACCAACAGTGGAGAAGGGTTCCTTCTTCTCCGCAGCCTTGCCAACATTTGCCATTGGCTGAATCTGAAATGGCAGCCATTCTGTGTGGGGTGAGATGAAATCTCAATGTTGTTTTCATCTGCATCTCTCGAATGACCAATGATGTTGAGCATTTCTTCATATGCTTCTCAGCTGCTCTTACTTCTTCCTGTGAAAAACATCTCTTCATTTCAGATGTCCATTTTTGAATTGGGTCATTAAATTTGGGTGGGCTGATTTTTTTGAGCTCTTTATATAATATTCTAGATAGTAGCCCTTTGTCTGAGGAACAGCTGGTAAAGATTGTTTCCCACACTGTTGGTTGCCTTTTTGCACTGTTGGAAACAACCCAACTGGAGACTGGATAAAAAAGCTGTGGTTCTTCTACAGAATGGAGTGTTACTCTGCCATAAAAATGATAAGTTTGAATCATTTATACTTAAATGGACATACCTTGAGGATATCCTCATAAGTGAAATAAATAGGTCACAGATCGGTACATATCGCATCTTTTCTCTGGTATGAGAAAATGAAGATGTAAATGAGTCCTAGAATTGTATGTTATATACTGTGAAATAAAAAGTGCTCAGTGTAAAATAGGGTGAAGGGGGAAAAATGATGAGATTGTAACAAAAAAGTAAGGAAACAAATTTTATGTATATGGGGGGGTGGTAGGGTGGGTAGGGCTATGGGAAAAAATGAGAATTAAGTTGTGTCTTATACTGGTACAAATCCCCATTATGGAGTGCAATCATGATGCGTATATGTAATGTACCAATAAAGATTAAAAAATTTAAAAAAAAATAAAAAAAGAAATACATTCCACAAAATCAGCATGACAGAAATTCCCAAAGACATATACAGTGAAGCCAGGGATGCATTTATGCCTGTCTTTAAAAACTACTTAGTCAGTTTAAATTCGCTTAAAAGAATATTTTTTGTGATAAAGTTCATTGACCTCTTTTTTTTTTTTTCCTTAGGATTTTTTTTTGAGACAGGGTCTCACTTGGTAGTTCAGGCTGGCCCTGAGCTCAGCCTCAAACTCACATCCCAGCAATCCTCCTGCCTCTGCCTCCCAAGTGCTGGGATTACAGGTGTGAGCCACCATGCCCAGCACTGTGATATGTGGCACTGGTTGCTGCTGGGGTGAGTCTCCACGCCCAGTATTGTTATGTGGTTACCGGGGATCAAATCCGGGTCCTTGCACTTGCATGACAGGCGTCGGAACCACTGAGCTAAATCCCCAGCCCCTGACCTCTTTTTATTATATATTAAAAATGTGTCTTAAATCTTTATTCTACTTAACTAATTCTGACTTTTTTCAGATCTTTGGTTTGCATAACTATCTATGAGCTTTTAATAGAAATTAATGAGAAAGATTTTTTCATTCTCATTCCAGACATCCTTAAATTATATTAAGATTTAACATTGAGAATAAACAAATGTTAAATATACACAGTGGAAAACTTATGTAGTCCTAAAAAGGATGCGATCCTAACCATGTGTGCCAACATACATGAAACTCTAGGACATGTTAAATGAAGTTAGTCAAACATAGAAAGACAAAAACCACAACAAACTCAGTCATACACAGAAGCTAACAATTCAGGTTTCATAGAGGTAGGGAGGTGTGCAGGGTTACCAGAAGCTAGAACAGGAGGATAGAAAGAGTTAGGTTACTGGGTACAAATAAATAGATGAGAAGAAGAAGTTCTGGTGTTCCACAGCACAGTGTGGTAACTGTAGTTACTAAGAATGTAGGAAGAAAGTACTTGATATGTCTTCAAAGAAATGATAAATGTTATAGATGACAGATATGCTAATTGTCTTGATTACAAAATGTGTACATGTACAGATAATGTCACATTCATATATCCACATAAAATATAAATAGTTTTTATATGTTATTTAAAAATAACATTTTAAAAAACTGAATTACATTTTTGTGATGAATATTAAATAATTTTGTATACTTCAGGGCAACTACTTCTTATTGTGGCTCTTGAGCCCTTGAAACATATCTAGTCCAAATCAAGATATGCTGTGAAGGTAAATCACACCACATTTTAAAGATGACTTAAAAAAGGGATGTCAGATCATTTAACCTTTTTATTGATTTCATGTTAAAATAATCCTTATTTTATTAGGTTAAAGAAAATATATTATTAATTTAATCTTTTATATTTTTTGAAAGTGGCTATTAGAAAAATTACAGTTTCGAATGCTGCTCACATTATATCTCGGTTGAGCAACACTGCTCTACACATATATTTTGAAAGAATAGTCCACACACTCTGTGTTGAGTGATGAAAAAATACATCTACACCCACCATTGGATGGATGAGGTTATTTTCTGTTTGGAGACCTGATGGAGTTGCTGAAGATGCAGAGAGGACTTGCTATAGATCTATCTCTGTTTTGGAGGATTTCAAAGTAATCAGTCTTTGATTACTAAAGCTTAATGTCACATAGCCTTAAGAAAAACAGATTTTATTTGAAAGAACTAAAGGTATGATTTTAATCTATTTGAAAGTTTCTATAATTTTGACTACAATACAATGTAAAGGTTCTATAATCTGTAAAGCTCTAAAACTATTATCTCTGTGTTCTTTCTCCTCTTATCCTTCCTTCCTTTCATTTTCTTTTATCTTTCTGTCTTTTTTTGTAACAGTTCTAAAAATCAGATTAGTTTCAGTGGATGAGGCAAGAAGGAGCATTTCTATTTAGTAATTCATTTTCTTTTTGGGAATGTGCTTTTAGTATTATTCATTAATTCAAATTATATTACAAATAAGAGTTGGTTATAGAAATACTCATGGTGTAATATTTTAAGAATATCAGTAAACCTTTAGTAAATCAAAGATGGTAATTTTGGAAAGTGGATCAGTGCCATCTAGTGTAATAATCCTGAATATAACCAATTTGTTGATAGGAGATCATTGATGAACATGAAGTTGGGCATGGCATACCTGTTTAGCAGACAATGTTTAAAAGGATTCATGACTGGTTCTTTCTGATCTATCAATTCCTGTATGATTGAAAGACAGTCTGAAGTGAGTTGGTTGTATCACTTATGTATACCAAGTAATAGCCAAGCCAAAAGGCGACAAACGCAGTTCGTACATCATCTGTTCTCCACATGCCTTTATTGAAAAAATTTGCAATTTCACAGCGGTAATTTGAATCTTGGCAATGTGCAGGATTATGATTTTATAAAAATATATATTAATATGTGATTTAATGGCTTAAGACACGTGGGAGATCTATCCTAATTAGTCGTATTGCTTTTTTGCTTTCAGTTTCAGAATGGAGGAGTTTCGGATGGTATGTACCCCACTGAACTAAGTAACATAAGTCACACTCATTCTGCCGCACACCTTCAGTCACTTCACCACTCGGCAGAAACCAGACCGTTCCCTGACTTGAATCCCAGTGGATTTCTATAATTCCAAACCCAATTTTGACCTTAATTTTTTATTAGTTTGTAAAGAATCACAGAAAAAAAAAAAATGTCAATGTTGAGCATCACACAGTTGAAGCCCAGCCTCCACTGTTGGTTCACACAGAGGCGATAATGCATGTTGTTCGCACTGTTACTCCAAGCCAGACTGTAACCGTTACTTTTGTAGAGTTCAACATTACATGAACTGTGCTTGTTAAAACAGAAAATGTGCCGCCAGAGCAGTGAGATGGTCTACGTTTCACATCCTCTGGGCCCCACAGAATATACAAAATTTATGCAGGAGAACTTGAAGACTCTCTGAAACCAGAAAATTTTCTCTATGTGAATTATTTCTGTCAGACTAAAAATGAAATACTTCTAAATTTTGAACTTAGGGGTTTTCATCAGTGTACTGAATACAAATTTAACAACTAACTTGTCTTTCTATATTTTTAGCCTCTGCTTTTGTCTCACCTGTTAAATGGTTTGGTGTTTTTATAAAAAGATGTGATGCTTTCCTCCTGCACTGTTAATCTAAGTGCCTCACATTTTTTCCTATGACACTGTAGGATGTATATTTTATATAAAATATTAGTTTCTTTTTAAAATTAATAACATTGTCCACACAAATATTACTTATATTTCCTAAGATCGATCATTTTTATTCAGGCACATTTTTACTGCACTACTCACCCACTATCTTCAGGTAAAGGACAAATATGACAGGATAATTATTTATCCTATTATATATTATGTAATCTAGTTTCTGTGCTCTAAATATTGTAATGTGCCTTATGTTGAAAATTCCAAAGTAAAATGTCTTTCCAAATGATTTCTTAATTACTCTGTAAATATTGACTCGCACTAAATTTCAACAGTGTTTTCAGAAGAGATACACCACCGTTTACCTTTAGTGAAAACTTCACAATGGTAGTTGAATGTTGCCATGTGAAAAATCTTTTGTTAAAAACAACCATGTTTATTAAATGAGAGTGAAAATGAGTAGACTTGTGTCTAGCTTTTTAATTAAATGAAGCAAAACACTCAGTGTGTATAAATTTTATTTAAAATGTCTTAGAGAGCTATTACCCATTATATAGTATTATATTGACTCTAAAACAGTGGCAAGTTTGTTTTTTAATCATACTTGAGGAGTTTTAAGGTTGAAGATAGCAATTTTCAGTGAGAAGTATTCTAATGAATGAAAAGAATGGTGCACTGTACAGACATTATGAACAAAATGACTTGTAAAATACTGTCAATATTTCATTTATAGTCCATATATGACATATGCACATAAATAATTTGGACTTTATATATATTTTATCAGTGTGTCTTAAATAATAGATCAAATTGCTTTTAAGTTGATATCAAAAAAAATAAAATGACATAGTTTATCTTTAAAAATTAGTTTTTAAATACAGTGATCTTTCATTACCAAGACAGGCAAAAAAATCACCCTACCAACTTTACTGTCCTCAAATAAATATCACTATGTGCTATTGTTTTACTTAAATATAACATCTGAAGTGCATGCATACATTTTGATATATTCAAAAATATGGAATCTCAAAGATTAGTAAAAAATACAATATTTTAATTTTCTTTTAAAATAAATTAATATATTTTAACATGAAGTAAAATATGTTACATGGATTTTCAGTCAAAATTCTGAATCTTTATAATTAATTTTGAAAAGATTTGTCTAAAACATTTCATAATTTGTTTCTAGAATGAGTTTTTACTAAGAATTTAAGCCAGTGGTTTAGATTAATGTTCTGCTTTTATGTTTAAATTTCTCATAAAGTCTTCGTATAAACCATTTTTTTATTCCACATGTTAACGGATAAATTGTTTGGCTGAAAAACTAGGATCTTAAATTGTATCTATGATGACAACCAGTTATACATTTTTAAATTAAACATTTTTAAAATAATATTGTATTTTTACTCATATAAAATAATTTAAAATTATCTGAAATAATAAAATCACATTAAACTAAACACACCTGTGTCTGTATTGCTAAGTGCCAAAGGAAAAAATGCTTATAGCACTGATATTTTAAGGGATTTATTTGTAGACTGTGTGCACATGTAAAGATGGTGATGTGTCTAATTTGAGCTTTCCCTGTATCAAGTTTCCTTTCAGCACCTGAAGATTTACCAGTGTTACCATGTTACATGCAGCTTTAATCATTATTATGCACATACTAGTGTTCTTCAGTATTAAAGTACTTGAAGTAAATGTTTTCATAGCTTTTCTCTTTCCTTCAGAATGATACTCCTTATGTATCCCATGCAGGAATTTTTGTTAAAAGTATAATTTTTATATATCCTTACTTATTAAACAAAATTGTATATAATGATGCAAACAATAATAAAATAATGGCCATATATAAGTAACCTGTCTTAATGTAAATTCTCCTTTTTTCTCTATATAAGGAAAATGATTTCTTATAGTTTAGTATTATACTATATATACACTTCATTATAGATGAAGGCAATCTATAATAGTTAATAAAAATTAATAATTCATGAACTTATTCCTCAATTTTTACTGTCATTGTCATTGTTTCAACCACTACATGAATATTAAACATACTGTTTAAAACATCATAAATTAAAATGTTTCTGAATTTTTTTTCCCTTTTTATGTGATACTAGGAATAGAACCTGGGACTTTTACACCATATTATATTCCCATTTTCCCATCTTTCCATCCCTTTTTATGTATGTTTGTATATACGTGTGTATGTATGTATGTATGTTTGTATGTGTGGATGGCTGAATTCTTTTATTTTGTAGCAGAGACAGAGTTCTACTAAGTTGCTAAATTGTCCAGGTTGGGCTTGACCCTGTGATCCTCCTGCCTCACCCTTACAGAGGGCTGGGATTACAAGCTTGTGCCACCATGCTGCGCAGAAATGAACTTTTTTTCTTTTTTAAAAAAAACTTTATATTGTCAGTTTTATAAATGTAGCAGTGCTTGGTATCTCAGTATAGATTAAACTTGTTTTCAAACAACACAATATTTAAGGGAAAAAAAACGACTAATGAGAAAACTCAAGTTCCACGTTCAGAAATGAGGAAGTGGGTCGAAAACGTGAAGTGGCTCCTGATTGTGGTGCACACAGATCTATGTGTGTGCCTGATAATTAAGAATGGATCTTCTAATAGACATTTTGTGAGCTATTTGTTCTGTCTGCCATTCTATTATTTATTTCAGGTTATCCCATCCCCATAAGGGAAATATAATTAATATATTTTTAAATGATTAAGCTATTTTTAAAAAGCCATCAAAACTCCCAGTATAGTTGTGGTAGACACAACAGTGCCTGCCAACGATGTTCACATTCTCAGTTCCAGAACCTAATGAATAATTAGAACGCAAGAGAGATTTTGCAGCTGTTACATTAGGGATGTTGGATAGATAAAAATAGTTTGGGTTTTAGATATCCCACAAAGCCCTAGGCTTGGTCAGCAGTGTGTAGCACTGATGAGATGTGGAGGCTCCTTCAGGAGATGGTGCCTCCTAGAAGGACGTCAGGTCACTGAAGAAGTACCCTTGCTGGGGATATCAGGACCCTAGGTTCTGTTCTGTCTTTGCATCTTAACTACCCTGAGATGAACAAGCTTCTTCCAACACACACTTGGTCCATGAGGTACTGTGCCACAACGTAGTCAGGCAACTGCAGTGTTTATCTTCTGCAACTGTGAAAGCAAATTCTCTCACTAAATTGGTGACACCAGGAAATTTGTTACAGTAAAGGAAAGTTGACAAAAAGTTATCCTGGATTATCTGGGAAGATCCAGTGTCATCACAATTAACTTTATAAGGGGAAAGTCGGAAGGTCAAAGAAAGGAGTTGTTAACAAAAGCAGAAAAAAGAATGTGAAGATGCTCTGCTGCTACTGTTGACGATGGAGGAGCACAAGCCGAGGAATTCTGGCAGCCTTTAAAGCAATGAAATGAAACTTCCTACTGACTCCAGCAGGAAGACCACCCTGGTGATATTTCCATTTCGGAATTTGTGACCTCTAGTACTCTTAAAATAATATTTGCATTTTAAGACACTAGATTTGTGGTAATGTGTTATAGCAGCCACAGGAAACATACAGTAGTTATAGTTTTTATAGGAAAGTAGGAAGTACATTCAGAAAAGACATCTACTCCATTACCGAGCTTTCTAGAAGAAAAATAACAAAAGACCTGTTCTCTGTACTTCTCCTTGGCTACAAAAACTCCACCATTCTGTAGGGAAGAATCGAGAAGGTGTGGTAGTATCTTCTGCCCCTCCTTTCTCCCTGGTGCCTCAGGAGCTGCATGGTATGAAGAAGCTGAGAGCTGAGTCTGATGGGCTCCAGCCTTACCTTGGCCCAGCAAAGATATGGAGAAGCACATTATAGCCTTGCCTTGTCCTCATGTTTATCTTACATCAGCCACCACTGGTCTTAGTCTTGCATGTGTTTGTGAAGAGGGATCCTCATAATGTGCTTACGTTTGCAAATAAACCTATAAATTGTCCTGATTTATAGATTTAATGTACCTGCATTAAGTTAAGCATTACACAAGCCTGGCCATTTATACAGTGTAAAATGTCTTTTCTGCTTTAAAATTAACAAAGCTATCTGGGGATATTTATAGAATGCGTGTCAGGAGCTTGTGGGTGAAAAAATCGCGAGTTTTTAATCCAGATATTAACACCCCATAGATGTAAGACCATTTAATGAGATTTTTACCAAAATTATCACAAATACCCTTAAATGAACACTATTCAGCATGTATTTATTTAGTGCTCTATTTGTGCAATTTCAAAATTTTCAATTTTAATTAAAACTGATCTTCAGTACAATATATAGTGAGATTTTTAAGGGAAAGAAGAATACAGATTGTTCAACACCACACAGCAGGAGACATCAAAGAGTGGACTCAGATCTTCTGACTGAAGTTCGAACTATTTGGAATACAGCAGTCTTTTCAACAGAGGATATGTTCCAAGACTCCCATTGGATTCCTGAAATTACAATTGTACTAAATCCTGTATAGTTTTTCCTATGCCTACATACCTATGATAAAGTTTATAAAGTAGGTAGCATAAGAAATTAATCATTATGAAGTTCAATTTTAGCAGTCTATTCTGCTTTCAAACTCAGTCAGTTCAGGAGACTATGGCTTCCCCTCCTTCTATTTGTCCATTTGGCCACACTTCTCCATGTTTAATTTGAGCTGTTTCCTTTCATTCTATTGCAGCTCCAGCCTTACCACCACAGTAGGCTGCTCCAGCCCTATCTGAGGAGAACCCTAAATCACTAGCCCCCCAGCCTCTTCAGGTGTCACACAAAGTTCTCATTACTTCCTTCCTTAAGCCCACTCCTCGGGCCACTCCCTGCCACTGTGCCCTACAAAAAATTGATCAGCAGGTAAGGTGTTCTATGTGCTTTCCTATTTCACTTTTGCCTGACTCTGAGAGCTCCGAGGTGAACATGTGTACTCACACCTCATTCAACATTAACATCTGCAGAGAGCTCAGGCAGAGTGTGCTAATGGTGTCCACAGCCTATATACATACTTCAGAACTATTTTCTAGTTCCACGTGATTTTTTTATTTTTATCTTGCAAAAATGTGCCTGTCTCCTGCTCAGTATCTCCATTTTGAGGTGGAACTGTGTTCCTTAATTAGGGTACAGGTTCACAAGAAAGCCCAGGGAGATGCCAGTTTAAAGAGATTACCCTTCATATGCTATCTGGTAGCAGGGAATTTTTGGATTTACACAGCAAGCTGATTGCCCACCATTACTCTTTTGCCAACTACAGAACCTTATGTGGAGGCCCTGGTCCTCTGTGCCAGTTGACAGTGCACCAACACAATCTTTTTTTTTTAATCTTTATTGGTACATTAAATATACACATCATGATTGCACTCCATAATGGGGATTTGTACCAGTATAAGACACAACTTCATTCTCATTTTTTCCCATAGCCCCTCCCACCCTACCACCCGCCATATACATAAAATTTGTTTCCTTACTTTTTTGTTACAATCTCAACATTGTCCCCTTTCACCTTATTTTACATTGAGCATTTTCTATTTCACAATATATAACATACAGTGCTAGGACTCATTTACATCTTCATTTTCTCATACCAGAGAAAAGATGTGATATGTACCTATCTGTGCCCTATTTATTTCACTTATGAGGATATCCTCAAGGTATGTCCATTTAAGTAGAAATGATTCAAACTTATCATTTTTTATGGCAGAGTAGTACTCCATTCTGTAGAAGAACCACAGCTTTTTTATCCAGTCTC